>JAOVYU010000051.1:14845485-14855981 GCA_025674565.1 Synodontis membranacea
CCTTACACTACTAGTTACTGAAAAAGTAATATTATTACAGTAACGCGTTACTTTGTAACGCGTTACACCCAACACTGGTCATAATGTTATGCCTGATCGGTGCATATATATAAATAAATCACTTTTATAACTGTGTGTATGGTCAAAGCAAAAAAGCATGGCTGTGTAGCACAATATTCACTATAGTTTTAGCGTAAAGTTTTAATCTGATGAAGTTTTCAACTGTTTCACAAGTCCTAAGCCATTGTAGTAGAAATGCTCATGTCAGCAGCAGTCCAACACCATCTTCACTGTTTAAGTGTACGTTCAGGGGTTCATGTGGGGGCGAACCTCAACAGGAGCAGGTGGATTTCAAGTGACGATAACTCCAACCAGAAGGAGGACATCAGGATGGATCAGACAGGTCAATACCGAACCCTCACCGTATCGATGCTTTGATATCAATCCACCCGTACTCAGTGTTGAGAAGAGCAGTGTGTGACTATGGTTCAGTCATGCACGATTTCAGTACCTCACTCATGCTGTAAGTATAGACGCTTAAAAGTGGAAACAAAAAAAGCGTATAGTAGATATTTCACCTAATTCTGATAATTCACTATTTTAATACTAAACATGTCAGCGATTTCTTGCCTTTCGGTACTATGACTGGGTGAAACTTGTTGTTTGCTGTGAATAGAAACGGGACAGTATTTTATTGTGTCCAGTGGATGGGCTTCAGATCCTACTGTACAGGTTTCTTTCCCTTGGACAGCTGGAATAAACAGTCAAACAGGTGTAAACCCCTCTTCAAAGATAAAATCGTCAATGTAAGGATTCATTTTAGCATCCGTGTCAGATTATTTCCTGTGAACAAGTGTCTTAAAGTGGATTGCTTTGAACTTCTGGTAAGAACAATACACAGATTGGTACGATGAAGTTAAGCTGGGGTTGATTACTGGGTTACTCAAGTCAAGTGGATTTTATTGTCATTCTTTTATATCAGTGGTCCCCAGCCTTTTTTGTAATACGGACCAGTTTCATGCATGAAATTTTTTCTGTATACCGGGTAGAGGTGCGGGGGTTCGCGTAGCGTTTGTAGAGCTTGTGTATCACCTGCTGCGATGAACCCGTAACTTAAGGTAGGAATCTTAGGTATTTTCATTTAAATGCAACTTTCTTTTTGCTAGCAGTCCCTTTCTGACCCTTCTGCTGAACCATGGTTTGCTCGTTCCTTCCCAAAAAAGCTCTCCCGGGAATTTTGTTTTTGGGTCATATTTTTCAAGGGTTAGCTTGGTGTCGCTGATGCATGAAATGGCGTGCCAGAGCCAAGTGCGGTAGTGAGGCGAGGGCGGAAACAGTCGCTTTTCAAAATAAGATCTGGAAGACTAATGAAAGAAAAATAACCATAATTTTAACCACGAAAGATTTTCTTTGCAGCCCGGTACCATATGATCCACGGACCGGTACCGGTCCACAGACCGGGGGTTGGGGACCTCTGTTCTATATAGCTTATATACATTGGAATGAAATGTCATATCCCCAGAACCATGGTGCATTGTGAGATGTGAGATGAGTGCAAACAAGGCAATAAATACACAAGATAGTGCAGGTCAACTAGACCATACTTTTTCTCGCCTAGAGAGTAGATTTATAGAGAGTATCAGTGACAGGCGTGCCAGTCGTATTTAAAGAAAACCCAACATGATCCTTGTCTGGGGTCCCCCCCTTAAGATTTACCCCTGGCAAGGTGTCAAATTAGTCAAATAGGTTTCTGAAACAGCCCAAGTTTCTTCTCTATAGTGTAAAAATGTCACTGAATAGGGAATAGTGTGGTGTGCGGAGTGAATGTGCAGGGATCCTACAGTAGGTGAAAACCCTCAACAAGGGAGCTCATTTCCACAGAGAGAAGACGTTTTGCTTACACCCCTGGGTACTGTACATGGAGAACTGGGTTGCATTTTTACCATCCAGTGTTCTTAAAAGTTTTATAGCCTACGGTCTGTTAAAACTCACCTTTGCAGAGGCCGTGAAGCCGTCATAAAGACGAATGAGATGGAAATTACATGGTTCATAACAAAGACACGCAGAGTTCTCGCCATACCTCTGATGATCGACTTGATATAAACGAGTGGGTGCGAACGCATTGAACTTTAAACTCTTCAATCTCTTACTCTTAATGTACTATGAAAGCAAAGCCAGGGGACACATGCATCTATGAATAATCCGTGAGGATTGTAAATATAATTCAGTTTGAGATTTAGAAGTCGTAAATGCTAATTTTTTCTTTCTTTCAAGCATATGGAATCGTATCACATGCAGACCATTTCACTTCTTCTCACCAATCAAATAGTTATAAGGGCTTACAGTCCTGGTCAGAATTATTGGTACCCTGAAATGTCAGGCATATAATTTGGAATATCTTAAGAAATAAATGAGAACAAACCAATAAATAATTGATTCATAAATACAGTTCTAATCAGAATACATATATATACATATATATATATTTATAAAAAGTCACTGGCCACTTTAGAACAGTCCATTATTTCCTACTTAATCATTCTCCTGTGTTGTTGGATGTGTGCTGCAGGTCATTGTCCACCGAAAGACCCAATACCTTCACCTCAAACCTAGTTTTGTGACACCGGGTAACACATTTCACTCGATAAAATATCTTGGTAATCTTCTGATTTCATTATTCCTTTGATAGCTTCAACGCCTCCAGTTGCCCAACTTGATTTAGTGTGCAGTGTACGGTGTGGGCTGAAACCCCCACTCCATGTTGCTCCATTTCAGCCTGAAGCTCTTTAGATTTCTTGCTTAGAGGTTTTTTTCTTTTTGTGGGTTTGTTTTTTTTTCCCCACAATCCACACCAACTTTCAGAGACTTCTCTCTCTGAGAAGCACCACATCCTAGAACCGTCTCAGCAGTTTTATGACTGTGAAACTTCTTGATAGCATTATGAATTGTTGAAGCAAAGATTTCAAGATCTTTGGAATTGTTTAGGATTGTCAGCCCTTTTTTAATGCAGAATTGGTAAATTCAAGTCATGCGAACACTGACAATTAAACACAGGTTAGTCTTAATTTAAACTCATCAAACGAGCGCCAATAATTGTTTGGAGTATACGCTGGAGTATTTGTTCGTCTTTAATAAAATGTCTTGCATTTTGTTCAATATTCTGGTTATATATAATTGGTAAATTTGCGTTTATTTCTGAAGATATTCTAAATTCTGTACTTACAATCCGGGGGTGCCGATAATTCTGACCAATGAAATTTACCGTCCTTCCTTTATGCGATGCTTTTTGCAACCGGTCCGATTTAATAGTCTCAGTCCTTCTGATTTGAATATTATACTGAAGCTCGTACTTGTAGCTTGTTGCCCTTGGCGTTTAAAATAAAAATAGACGGCATATACAGTGCCTTTAAGATACATATTTGAGCACTTTGGGTAATTCCAAAAAGAGTTTCGTCTTGTTATGTCAGACGTATATTTAACCTTTGTACAGTTAAACGTACTGTTTAAGTAAGGCACGTTTCCTCTGACCATGTTCTGCCTTCCTGTCTCATGCCTTCTTAGGCATGAGACAGAGATAAGAAATCCTTGGGATGATTTATAAGACCTGGGAAAATCCTCCAACCCACGGATTACCAAAAAAACAACAACAACAACAAAAAAACCCCGGAATCCTGCCTTATTGCAGCCTTTCGGCTGAGCCCTGTTCAAACAGTACTCTGAAGTCACCCCAGACCAAATTACTCACCTGACATTTTAGCAGGGATAAATATTTGCAAGCGAGCAGCAGGGCTGCATCATCACATGCTGCTTTTGGCACAGCGCGAGTCCTACTCTCTGTCAGATGTGCAGACAGATGCTTTGTACGTGGCAGCTGGAGGCCTGGACGTTAGCCTGTCAGGCATGTTGAAGTACAGCCACCCCGCAGACACAGAAGAGCTTCGAAAACACTGATAATGGCATCTCGATCACTACGCTGAAACTTGCTGTCCTAATGGGCCCTAATGTGATCCAGAGTGGCCTTGTTAAACACAGATTTGCTTGTCGTAAAGATGTCATGCAACAACATCCAGGCTTGGTAGGAATCGTTTCGGTTACTGTGTGGATTTTCGCCTGAAGTCAGATTCTACGTTTTCAAAATGCTTCTGTCCTAAAAACATCGGCTAGACGCTATGTTTGGAGTATTCCCTGCTGTCACGTTAAAACGATGTCGAAATACGTGGTACATAATGCATGTAACAAAGTAAAAGCCTTTTAACTACTGTAGGTTTTAGAATTGGCATATTTAAAAACATGATCAAACCTACGTATACACTACATGGTCCAAAAGTATGTGGACGACTGACCAGTCATACCCATAGAGTGTGCGCTTGTTTTACATCCCATTCCAGATTTGCTTCCCTCTTTTCTACTCTTCTGGGAAGGTTTTCCCACAGTGGTGTCCACACGCTGTCCACATACTTTTGGGCATATAGAGTAGTCTTAACTGAAGGCAAACATGAAAGCATTTCTCTATAAACCATTGCAAAATGATTACATCATCATCATCATCATTATTACCATTATGCCATGCTATGATTTACATTTCCATCAGATTATAGCACTGGCGATGATGCTCTTTGTTCACACACAACAATTTGATTTCTGAGTTATTTGTTTATAACTTATTTGTTTATACTCACCTTAGTGTATCCTAAATCCATGTGTCTCTCTTATGCCGAACTCAGACTGCACAGTATTTTTGCCTTTCACCGTGGTCATCATGTCGGATTAGGCAATCAGAAATGCCACGAATTAAAGTGCCACAAATTCTTGCTGTGTCTCGTTAGGGAGACACTGGCAGCACTACGAGTTTGACCCTGACCGATCACTTCCACGCGCGTCGTCGGACATTTTCATCAACGGCTACAGAAGGAACGTTAAGGAACACATTATAGGAGCTGTCATTGTAGGTGAGAAATTGGCGTCCCAGACACCGCATCACTGTTCTTTGATTATATCACACTTCAAGGCCTGTTCGTCGTTCCCAACGCTCATATTCTGGTCCGATTCAGCACTAATGTTATAAGCATACACACGTGCGGTTTGTGTTAGCTTGAATATCTGCTATCTTGCAACTAGAGAATTTCCATAGAAAGGCTTTCTTTTGTTCTCAAGATTAAGTAACTCAAAAGACACAAGCATCCCTTGGAGATATTTTCTGTTAGGGCCTGCTGTCTCTTTCCAGTAGAATTATAAATTACCGGCAGAACTGCCGAATAGCATGTAACGGAAACAATGCACTCCAGCCTCTAGTACTTCGAGGTCTTTCTCCTGAGGACTGATCGATAGAGCAGTGATAACGTAGTTTCCCATGTTACGTCGTTTGGCTACAAACTGCTATGGACTCCATGGAGCAGTTCATAACCACAGGGCAATGCATGACTCCAGTTAGATCTCCAACCAGTAATGCACTACACAATACGGCTGGGTCATAATAAAGCTACCATGTACCATTACTATATGATATGCACATCAGGAGCACAAAAAGCAAATTCTTTCATTTCTATCATACACTGTAACATCAGCTACGTGCAGTTATTGCAAAAGCAAAAAAAAAAAAAAAAAAGTTATTGTGTCGTGCAAATCCCAGTCCACTTCATTTCCAATCCTGAATAAAATCAAATCCTTTTTTTTCCACCGTGCTGTCGTCTATTTCTCACCAGAGGGCTCTTATCCATCCAATCACAGAGGCATAAATGTCTGATCTGTGACAAAAATGGCTGTGAGATTGATCTCCTGTTGAGTCAGCACTCCACAGTAACAGTAAATATTTCAGCTGAACGTATCGAGCTAAGAGGCAGGAGGTTACACCTGGCAATGCAGAGATTCAGCCAGCCAGCCAAGGAGAAAGGGAATGAAGCTCAGGCTCACAAGAATTGCAAGCAGGCGCGTGCAGAGGACGACAGAGGCTTGGTGCTCGGCCCTATTTGCTATTCATTTATGGACGGTTCCGTACAAATATCAACCTCATCAGGGAAAATTGTGAGCACAGGAAAGCTACTGTCAAAATACGTATTTTTTATGGATTTGATATAATGTCATCGTTGTGATCATTGAGTCAGACACGTCGAATCCATAACACAAAAAAATTCAAAGTAAGAACCTTCTGGGCTTGAAACCGCTGGCCTGGATTTATGTTCTCCCTGTGCCTCTGTGCTTTTTTCGCCGGGTGCCCCTGTTTCTTCCCACAGCCTAAAGACATGTAGGTCAACTGACTATTCCAAATTGCCCATATGTGTGAATGGATTTTTTAGCTCAGAAATAGATTGGCGTCCTGCCCATGGTGCACCCCGCCGGGATTGGATCCAGCTTAAAAAAAAAATAATTAAAGACAGATGCGGAGGGTGTTAATATCGTGGACATATTCTGTACGGTGGATGATGTGGGAGAAAGAGCAGAAAGGGTGATGATGGAAAGAACTGAGGCATAGAATTAGGAGAAATAAATCCATCATACTGTATGTATGTATAAACTTCAAAGGCACGAAGTAATAAAATTGCATTTGAAGGCTGATGAAGTGAGAGAGCAGCAAAAAAAAACCCCAACAACAACGTATGTGTACTTCAGTTGTAATCTACTGCAATTTTGCTACCCAAGAAAAACAGACACTGGGCAAATACAGAATAGCAGAAATATCAAATGTGATGAGGGACAAACTGCTGTGCTGCTTTCTCGCTGGTGTTCGCTCAGTTTTCCAGTTATGTAAAAAATAAAAATGCGATGTGATATTTTGTGATATTATGAACTGGGCATTACGGCGCAGACTGCACGACAATGTAGATGTCCTCCCCCCCCATGCACATCTGAGAGTGAACCGTCTCCTTATAGTAACTCACATTCCTTTTTCTCTGACTTGACTGATTCCATTCTACACCCCCAACGGTACAAACAGCTGCCATGCTTGACTTATTCAGCTAAAATATTTGCATCAGTTTGGACGCGAGGACGGAAGAGGAAGAGGCTTATTTTGTGAACGATGTGTCATATTAGTCAGCAGGTTTGCAGTGCACGCTGGGCATCTTGTGTGCAGGGCTTTAAACCATGCACCGTCCTCCTCCCTGCAGAGAACTACTTGGCCAGCTTTGAGCCAGCAAAGTGGAGGAAACTGCAGTGCGCAGTTGAAAAGGACTGCTCTGGCGACTGACGAAAATGCAAATCGCCGGTGAAATGCTGAAGAAGCAGAAAACGGAACGAAATAAAGATCTGCTTATGTGCGCTGGGCCCGATCCTTTAAGGCAGTTATGAAACTGAGTTTTACAAATTGAAATGCAAAATAACGATGCCGGCCAAAACCGCTTTTAAAATCGCTTACGACTTTTACGACTTACGAAGTGTCAAAAACCGTACCGTTCCTTCATCCGTTCATTCGCACTCAAAGAGCCTTTAATACAGTACAGGTATTCATACCAAAGAATGTTTGAATTCTCTAGTCTGATAGGTTGGTAGGTGTTGATTAGTTGAGCAACATCACATGAGAGGCAATGCTGTTGTACCTGAATATCAGAGCGCTTGAATATCAGAGCGGTTGCAGGCCTAGCCGATCACAGTCGTGCTGATGCTTTTATACGGCAGCCCTATAATCAAGAAATCAACGTTGAGAAGGGTGATGAGGCCAAATGTTCTGTTTATTTATCAAATTCAAATTCTTCCTTTTTTTGGCTTCATCTGACAATTTGAATTCCATGCCTGTTCATGATGCCACCAAAACTATAACTGTAGTAACTGTTTTGAGTTGGAAATGTAAATTTGTTTTTTGCGGACGAGCAGAGCGATGCACGCAGCGGAACATCTCAGTGCTGTCGTCGCGAAATATCAGAGCTCTCGAAACTCCGCTCGAACGATCAAATCGGTAGACCAGATCTAACTGTTGATTAGTTTTGTAGAACAGCAGCAGTTCAACTGCAAGGCAAATCACAGGTCTGTGAAAATACTGTACATACTGTAAAAATCTGAAAAGACGACGCTCCAGGCTAAAAGACTTGTTTTTGTTTTTTTCAAACTGTGTAATTAATGATAAAATAACAAAATTTTCTGAGATGAGTTGTTTATTTAGCGTTTTTGGAAGGATTCTTCGCCCTGCGGCGGATTGGCGGATTGTAACCCCCGCCTCTCGCCCGAAGTTAGCTGGATATTAGCGCCGGCTTCCCCCGCGACCCTGAACAAGATTAAGCGGAAGATGATGGATGGATGGATGGATGGATGGATGGAAGGATTCTCCAGAGTCAGCGCTACAAGTGAAGCTTTTCCTTAAAGAGAGTGTGCTTTTTTTTGTGGTTTCTCGGTAACATGACAGTCAGGAAACTTGCGTTTGCAGTTCAGTTTTTTTAAGAGAATGACAGTTCAGGGCAGAGGCGCAGAAGTCAGGGTCGGTGTGTAGAATGCGCAGGTGTATATGTGACCATGACAAGTTGAATTTTTATTTATTTATTTATTTGTTCTCATTAACACCAAGAGAAAGAAAAAAAAAGAGGCTGGTGAGGGAAGGAAACTTTTTTTTTTTTTTTTGGCAAATTAATGCGGCATAATAAATGTCGATTATTCTCACATAACAGTACACCCTGTCATGTCCTACTCATTACGTCACATATGTTTCCAGTTCTGCTCCATGAACACGAACTAACGGAGTTGCCGCGGATGAACTTATCCAGCATAGCAGAGCACTGAGTAACGGTATCTTTCCAGGGTCGAACCTTTTTCAGATGTCGTTTTATAATCGTGTCTTATAAGTTCTACAGATGTTCTGAGGCAGAGATGACAATGAAATCCAAACCAGGGCATTGTGATACCTTTAGAGGTACTGAAGACGAAACGCACACACTCACACACACACACTCACACACACACACACTCACACACACACACACACACACACACACACACACACACACACACATTGCTCACACAGCTGCAAAAGGCTTTTCTATATTAGGTGCTAGCAAGCACTAGAGTACAACAACAGTGTGTCAACCAAGGAGATAGAACAACACTTTCAGTGACCACAAGAGAATGGCCTTAAGCCAGAATGTGACAATAGAGACTGTGCGCTTTATTTTTATCCCCTTCTGCAAGTGTCATGAAGCACTTTGATAAGGTCCCTCAGCTGCTGTGCTTTTTTATGATGAGTCTGTTCGTCAGTTCTTTTATGACAAGAAAACAAGGTGACGTGTAAACAAGAAAAATAGGTCTTTCTATTCCACGACAGTTTTTACTTTTAAGTCTAGTTTGTAGCGTTGAACCTGACTGTTTATTGTACGTTTTTTCCAGAAGTCTTTGGTCAGGTCAGAGAGATTATTATTATTATTATTTTTTTTTTTTTTGCATCTTCTCAGTGTTCTGGGAAATTTATATATATATATATATATAATGGATTATGGAATGATTCACTTAAAATTTACAAGATATATCTTCTTAATGGCAGCTTTGATCCTTCTCATTGCAGCCTATTTGGGGTCTAGAGAGCTCTAGAAATGGGTCCACTTAGCCAGCTGGAGTAAGTTATCCCACTGAAAAGAACAACTTGATCTGACCAACTGGCAAAGTGCAGGCAGTGCTGGTCAAACCAGTCGACCATACTTGGCAGCTAGTACGTTATTTTCCTTATTTTTGCCTAAATGAATCCAGAAAGGTTCGGGATTTGAGAACAGCCTTGCTCTTGTTTTTTCTTTAATAATACATTATTAATAATGTGGCATTACTAGTGGAAATTCAGAAACTGCTTCCTTTCTGCCAATGCTGGCAAAATAATCTATGTCTAATATATAAAAAAAAACAACAATAATTATTGCATGTTTTTTCCCCTAATTTAGTCCCTCTCCACAATCTTCTCCCTGACATAGCAAATCCCCAATCACAAGTTCGGTATCCCCATCACATCACATCACATCACATCACATCACATCACAGCAGCTACCTTAGGAGGGTGAATGCTATCACATGCTTCCTCCAAGGCAAAATGAAGCCAGCCAACTGCTGCTCGTGCTCCGCCATGGCACCTCCTTTTCCACCAACAGGGAACGGATTCAGGATTCTTTGCACCTTGGTGCCGGCTGGTGAACCAGCTTGCATTTCCACTGGTTTTGAGCAGAACCATTGTAATCAGTGGAGGGCTTTGCACAACACACAATGGAAATAAACAGTAGTAGCGTTATGGCAGATCACATTGATTACCTGCTAGCTGTTGTTACAGTACATTATTGCAGATATTTGTCTGATTTATCCTGTTATATTGTGTTCATAAATTGTTGAGCTAACCAGAACTGAACCCATTTCCTGTCGGTGGAAAAGGGGTATCAGAGGAAAGTGCTGTCTAGCTCACAGACATACCCGATTGGCTAGTGTCAATCTGACAGAGAGAGAGAGAGAGAGAGAGAGAGAGAGAGCGCTATCTATCTATCTATCTATCTATCTATCTATCTATCTATCTATCTATCTATCTATCTATCTATCTATCTATCTAT
>JAOVYU010000051.1:14929822-14962039 GCA_025674565.1 Synodontis membranacea
GGGGGGGGGGGGGGGGGGGGGGGGGGGTAGTAGTGGTGGTGGTGGTGGTGGTGGGATGGGGTGCAGCCAACGGAAGACACCACTTGGGGTTTGGCGCTAATCTGAATATGCAAGATGAGAGACAGAGAGTGGTACTGCTGCCAATTTGACAGATGGACAATTAATACGAGCTAAGATGGCATCTTGGCCTGAATACGAATCGCAGGATACAGAGCTGGACCTGAAGAGAACGAACAATAATTTTTTTTTTTCTCTCGCTGTAATGTGGCCCAGCTTTTACAAAATGAATCAGAGTGATGGGAGGCCATGACTGTTCATCCATATGGGCAACCTCAATCATTACTTGGAATAGGAAGGGTAATAAATTCACATTATTATCAAATGATGGCAAAAAAACAACTTGTTTAGCCCATTTGTGTCCTACTGTCCAATGCTGTGTGAAGATTTAGACATGTCTTAGAGGCATTTGTGGAATAATTGGACCACCGCAGAACGAAGCATTTTCATAAAATATGTTTGGGTTTGAGACCTTGCCACTTTGTGAAGCAAAAGTAAATAAATAAATAAATGAAACAGTGACTTTCTCACTAAGTTGAACTATAAAATCTTCCACTTGAGTTAACTATTTTGCAGGCCTAATTGGAAACAGGTTGCACAAAATGGTAGCGCCACATAAAACAGCACCTTGTAAACGTACCTTGGCGAAGACTTTAAAAGGAGAAACTATTACTTCATCCTAAAAACACCCCGGTTTAGACGAGGAAATGAAGTATGAGCTATACCTATCATTCCTGCTAACCATTCAAAATTACGATTACTTTTTTCCAAGAGCAAGCGGCACTAATATTTATGCAAAATAATATTGACGCAAGGGGGATTTTCTACCCTTTCTCAAAGGACGCAAATGATCAGCACAATGCCTTTGGAGAAACTGGATGCTGGTAAATGCATAAACGAATATAGCTTTCCAAATGAAAGTGGTTGAGATGAATCCTCCCCCCAAAACTGCCACAGTCAAAGACATGTTTGAATGGCTCGTCTGAAATGAAGTGCTGTAAACGGTTGAGTGTCTCTTATTAATCTCTTATGTGTACTCGCTGTACTCTTCTCCACAGGTGTTCTCTGAGTGTTCTGCTGGTTATGACGTCTCCTGTATAATTAGCCTGTTTATGTTTGGTCATTTATCACAGCCATAATACACAATGCCTTAAGGCACACATAAATCTCACCTATTCTTAGCTTTGGAGCCAAATATGTTAACACTGTGAACCAGTTCCATGTGTTTCTAAAGGCTCTACTGCTAATGTTAATTTCAGTGTAGGTTCTTCTCCTTGATTAGAACTATGGTAAACAAAAGGTACAATTCCGTGGCTTTTGTTGAATCGTGGAATAACAGGTAATATGACCATGCTAAAGTACAATATACTGCAATGGAGGCTTGGAAAGACACCTGTGTACATGTGACTCTCATGGACCCAGCCACAAGGGGGCAGAAGCCAAATTACTGGTTACTATACACAACTGAGATGAATTATTTCACTGCATATCTCACTCCTTTAGATGAAACTGTGCATCTTATTTGCAGTGGAAACATCCTTGCACATGTGGCTTTAATTGTACATACAATATGTACATATATATATTTTTTTATTGCAGTATATCAAGTGATTCGGTTCTCTCCTTTTGTACCAAAATTCCTGGAACATATTCTACTTTTCAAAAATAAACCTGAAAACATTTGTAAAAAAACAAAACAAAAAACAAACAAAAAAAACACAACTGTCTGTGTATACAAATATTTCAAATAAACATGGCAAACAGTTACTTTCAGTTAATCGTAAAACTGTAAATGCAGGTGTTTGTGTTCCATCTCGCCCGATTTCCCGCCCGATTTTTTTTTCTTTCACTAATTAGTGATTTGTTCTTTGGATTTGACAAAAGGATTATTCTCACTTGCCCTGCTGTTAAACAGAAATTTCAAAGCATATTTTCACTCCATATTCTAGTTATTTTTCAAAACCCTAATCTTGCCATCCAGATGGTCTAAGTCTCTTTCTAATATAATTGGCTATGAATCTGGTGTGAGTTACAGCCTAACACATTGCAAAGACAGGTGCACATTTCTTTTCCTTTTTTTTTTTTTTTTTTTTTTTCAAGTGGCCTACGCTTTCTGACAAGCTCCTATCATCCCACATGTCCACTGTGAAAAACGTACAGTGGAAGACAGGAAAAAGAAAAAAACCAAAAAAAAAAAATTCTTTCCTCCCTTTGCATACCTCGTTTCACTGAAGGGCTGACCTTGAATTAGGAAAATCTCAAGAAAGCCTGTGTTGCATGTTGGACACATGTCCTTGTCTGTTTCACATCAGTGCGTTTCGTCATATCTGATAACATATGTCCGGAATTGAGGATGGGGGACGACAGGAGAGGGATGTTGATGCTTTTGAAGATTTGGCCACGTTTGGAGAGAAGAACTAGATTGAAAAAAAAAAAGAGGGAAGACAGATAAGACCCATGGACTTAGCTGTTCAAAGCGAAGGAAGAGGAAAACGGCTCAAGGGGAATGAGGAACATCAAGTCCCGACCCTGGGACTCAGTTTCCCTACTTGCTCCTTGCTGTGTGTGATTCCCTGTTGGAGCCATCTGTCTCTCTCTCTCTCTCTCTCTCTCTCTCTCTCTCTCTCTCTCTCTCTCTCTCTCTCTATCTCTCTCATTCCCACTCAACATATTGTTGTTCCATCCTCCCCCATCCCACTACTCTTGCCAATCTGTCCCCTACCTATGCCAGCCGGGCATGAGTGTGCTTGTGGATATGTGTGAGAGACAGTAAGGCGGATAGAGAATGCCATGTCACACCAGCACGCTATTACATGCTTCCAGTTGTCCTTTCCCTTCTTTAATCCCAAGGATCTGCAACTCTGACAGGTGAAAGAAAAAAATGCCCAAGGTGTGCAGAAGGTAGGGGTGATGAATCTCCTCCTGTCTGCCTGTTCAGAATGAGTGTTCTGTGATGTCGTTAAATGTTCAGAGATGTGTGTGTGTGTGTGTGTGTGTGTGTGTGTGTGAGAGAGAGAGAGAGAGAGAGAGAGAGAGGAAGAAAGGAGGTATATCTTTGCTTCTCTTGTCAACTAGCTTGACCTTTGCCCAAGCAAGTGTCTCCTCCAATCCTCAGTTGCTCATTACTGCAGAGATGTTTAAAATTGATTTGATTTGGGGATTAAGGCTTTGCCAGACTTGAGTGTCAACCTTTTGAGCAGATTTTCTGATACGCGGCAGCAATGTTTGAATCATTAAACAGATTTACGATTTTTTTTTTTTCCTTACACAATGTCGTGGTCACACTTCAGGTCAGACATATTCCTAGCCAAAGCGTCTCTCATTATTCAAATCCCAATCCCGAAGTCTCATTAAATGCCGTCACAGCCAGGCAGAGATTGACCTGAGCAACGTCGGCGAATGAGAGTGTATGCCGGGGAGCCACTGTGAATGGACCGGAGTGCAAGGGTGAACTGTCCCGCTATTCATTTCTCCCCTTTTCTATCACTCGATCCCATCCATCCCCCTTCCATCCATCCCCCTGGCTCTCACTTGAGAGAAATCAGTGTGTAATGAATGGCCAATCAAAACCGACAGGGACACTGGTGGAGTGGAAAATAACCAATCAAGTGTAAGTGTTTCATCTAGCCCCCTGCACCAGGTCATCCATATGGGCACACCATGCCACCTTCTGCTCATGTGCGTGCATATGAGAAAAACAGAGAGAGAGAGAGAGAGAGAGAGAGAAAGAGAGAGAGAAAGAGAGAGAGAGGCCAGCTAGCAGCTGTGGTGAGATGAAAGCAACACACAACAGAGAGCTTATGCCAGCCAGAGTGGTGGGAATCAGTAATATGCAGATTTTTTTTTTTTTCCCCCTCAGAGGCAGGTGCTCAGATAAAATAAATAAATGAATAAATAAGTAAACAAATAAAGGGGGGATCTAGCTATTCATTCTGTGCATTGATCATCCAGTGCAGTGTTGGTATCAGTGGCTTCCCAGTTCAACTAACACTACAATACCATGTAACTTTTTTTTTTTTTTTTTTTTGAAAAGTAGAATATATTTAATAAGAGCTTCAGTTAATGTTTACCGAATGGGAGACAAAAACTGTGAGCTCACTGACTTTGTCTGTTGCATGGCTTTTGGTGCCAGGGTGGCGGGTATGAGTATTGCAGAAACGGCTGATGTCCAGGGATTTTCACGCGCAGCCGTCTGTAGAGGTTTACACAGAATGGTGCGACAACTAAAAAACATCCGGTTCGGGCCAGTTCCGCTGGAGGAAATGTCTTGTTGATTAGAGATTCCAGAGGAGAATGGCCAGACTTGTTCAAGCTGACATGAAGTCTACAATAACTAAAAAGCAGAGCGGACAGTGGACAGAGGCTCAATGAAACTTGCATCTAAATATTGTAAAAAAAAAAAGTGTTTCATGCAGTGTTTTTTTTTTTTTTTTTTTATCTTTAACTGGCCAGATTTGGTGAGCCTGTAGTTCATGATAGCCTCAGATGTACACTATTCCTCCAAAGACATTTCCTCAGATGATATATTGATGATGGCAGTATAGAATGCTGCTTAACACTGCATTTTGCATGCGAGGTTAAAATTCAAATGCTTCCGATGATTATTGGCTAATGTCACGGGCTCTAAATTCTGTGCTGTAGGTGTTGTATTAATGTCTGTTAATTCTGTGAGAGCAAAGTATTAATCCGAGTAATATTCTGAGATCCTATGAGAAATCTCAATGATGATTTTAAAAGCATTACCAGTAGATGAGGGTTAATAGGTTTTATGAAACACTCAGATTTGAAAACGTGCATCCTCCTACGGTGCACAAATCCTCAATAGACCCTGCTAGGTATCCTAATTTGATTTTACGTAATATTCACTAAGTTGAATGATCATCTCCTGACACAGATAAATTATTCATATCGATTTTAAGTAACATTTATGTTTGGGTATCTAAAGTCTTGGGTTACATTAGTTAAATCATCTATACAGAAAAAACCCATAAATGTTCAAGACATTTAAACACCTTATATGTATATCTTTATAAAATCTTCAGTGTGATATGACACATTTTAGAAGAGTAAAGTAAAATGAGAATTTTTGTTTTATTGGCCATCACACACACTTTTGCCCATTCCAAATCCATGGGCTTTAACACAGATTTAGTTTCGGCTTTGCTGTTATAACAGCCTGCACTCTTCTTTGAAGCCTTTCCACTACATTTTGCAGTGTGGCTGTGGGAATTTGTGCCCATTCAGCCACGAGAGCATTACTGAGGTCAGACATTGTGTGGTTGGTGTACAGTCTGCGTTCCAGTTCATCCCAAAGGTGTTCAGTTTTCAGTGGGGTTCTGTGGTCAGGGCTCTACGCAGGCCACTCATGCTTTTCCACCATCGATCTTGGTAATAGCATGTCTTCATGGAGCTTGTGTTGTGTACAGGGGCATGGTCATACTGAACCAGATTTGGGTCCTTTAGTTCCAGTGAAGGGGAATCTTAATGCTCTATGATCTAAAGCATACATAGACAGTTGTGAGCTTTCAACTTTGTGGCAACAATTTGGGGAAGACAAGTATGCATATGATGGTCAGGTATGCAAATACTTTTGGCCAACCTGGTTCCAGTTGGCTGCACTGTTAGCTAGCTTGCCAGTTTATTGTTTCAATATATCTGCTAAAACAGCTTAGTAAAGTCTGTCTGATTTTCCGTAAGCCCTTTCCTGATTTCCTTGCTGCTTGTAACGAGAGGACTACTGTATAGTGTTTTTACCCAACATTTCATGACATGAGTTATGAGGATGTCTTTCTACATGCGCATAGATTAAGACTGGCTGGACTCTATGGTAAATGAAAGTTGGATGTTAGAAAAGTTGTACTGAGAACTGCTTTTAAATGGATTTTTTTCTGGGCAATCACATTTGCCATCACTAAATAATTCCAGGTCTTCATGTTCAGCATGTGAAGTGTTCTGCCAACACTGATGCTGACCGTTAACCCGAGAGTATGCTGAACCAGTTAGCTTTTATGATCAGGAGATCAGATTCATAACGATTATGACCTTTGCCGGCATATTAAAACCCTTATTTTCATGATTAGCATTTTACTAGTTATAGCTACAGTGCAATTTATTATCCACAATCACAAACCTCTTTGGGATAAGAGGTCTTTCACTCTTTCATTCTTTCACTCTTTCAATTTTTCAACCAATATATATATATATATATATCCTCTCGCCCGAAGTTAGCTGGAGATTGGCGCCAGCTCCCCCCGTGACCCTGAACAGGATTAAGCGGAAGAGAATGGATGGATATATATATATATATGAATGCCTTACCTTTTTTTTTATTTTCCTTGTTTGTGAAGGAGACTCAGGCCATGTACCTGGAAGAAAACTTAATTCCTTCTGCTCTGAAAATTTTCTCTAACTCTTAGAATTTGGTCTAAATATTGTCCAGCATTGTCTAAACCTAACCCTAAGTTCCTGGCATGACCATGATCAAGAGGAAGATGGATGGTCACAAGCTATCAATCAAAGCTGAGCTGGTTGTATATTTGCCCCATTAGTGGCATAAAGCCACCCAAGATCACCAAAGACTGGTGGAGAGCATTCCAAGAGGCATGAAAACTGTGATTAAATGTCAGGGTTATCTTCCAAATATTCATTTCTGAACTCTTCCCAAGTTCAAACATTAGTATTGTGGTGTTTAAAATGGAATAGGATCTTGATTTCTATGCATGATTCAATGTCTGAAACCACTGCATCTTTTATTGCTATTTTGGCCAGCTGTCATTTTCTGCAAATAAATGCTCCAAGTGATAATATATTTACGTGGACTTTGGGGCAAATGTTGCCAGTAATTTATGGAATAAAACAAAAATTCTCACGTTCCTCACAGACACACCACAAACCAATAATTTTGCAGAAACACACACAAACCAATCATTTTGCAGTGATCTCTTAATTTTTTCCAGAGCTCTATGTACAGTATATAAAGCTCTTTTAAACTAGCAACAACAACTGCACCACTTGTACGCTGTTGTGCCCCTGCTATACATGTTCCACTGCTTTCAATACAATATGATAAATGAGTGCACCCTTTGGAAATGCTTATTAAATAGATAGATATATATTTATTACAATATTTGTAAGCAATTCTTTAACACATTACACATTACATGCGGTGTAACTTTGTTTGAAACATAACTCCATTCCTTTTCCATAAAACAATCAGACTTCTTAAATTACCATAGCTACATTATTTAATGCATCCTCATTCCACACACACACACACACACACACACACACACGCTCCCTCCAGACACACACATCCACTCAACCCTCCCCTCTGTGTGAACGCACTCTCATCTTAATGAGTGCAGAATTGGAAATCAGGCCTGATTATTTTTCAAGCACTTGCCTGAAGGCATGTTAGCGCCGAACATAGGAGCCAGGCCCTGAGAAGTCATACGTTTTTCTCTCCTTTCATTGTGAGGACATCAGGCTTCCACAAAGACCTTGTTAGCTGATGTGTGCCCCCCCCCCCTTTCTTTCCCCCATCTTACCTCTTTACCAAGCGGCTGCTGATTACGGGGGGGGTGTGTGTGTTTGTGTGGGGGGGGGGGGGTTTGGGGGTAGGGGGGGGGTCTGGGGCAGTAATTCAAGAGATCCTTGGAGAAGAGACATGGTACAGGAGGCACTGGAGATGGGGCAAGTTCACTGCTGTAGTGCTTCCAATGCTGAGAGCATCTGCTGTGGCCTGGCAACACATGCTACACTGCATAACATGTAAACTGGTATAAAGCACCAGGATATTGTTCAACGTGTTAAGTGAAATGGTCCAGAAATGCATTATATTAGCATATTTGGTTCGAGGGAGACCATCTGTATCCCATCACAAACATACAAAAATGCTGGAATGGAAATGCGCAATGATCTCTATCACACTACTGTGTGGAGAAAAAGAGTCAGAGTCAGAGAGAGAGAGAGAGAGAGAGAGAGAGAGAGAGAGAGAGAGAGAGGTGGACAGATTTATGCCATGACTGGGTTGTCCTACTGTTCTTGAGAAGTATCACACTGTGCTGTCCAGCATTCAGGCGTCAGTGCGTGCCAGAATATGAGCTCATATTGTCAATATCACCAGCTCAGTCTAGGATGAACAATATAAAGTGACAGAAAACAGTAAAACGTGTGTGTTGCAGGGGAAGAAAGAAAAACATAACAGAAGGTCAGAATGCAAAAAAGGTGACTAGTAGGTCAGATCCCGTGAAAGTAACCAGGGAAATGATTTTTGATCCAAAACAAGACATTTGGATATAACAGGGTAATATTTTACATTAAAGTCCTGCTCATAGGTCTACATGACATCTTCTTAACATGAAGTATAACAAATATGGCGGAATGACACACACTAGACATAAGAACAACATAAACATGAGCTACACCGTCATTTGTCATGACATTCTAGCTTACACCAGTCACAGCCTAATGATTTTACAGTATATTGCGTTACAAGCTCATTAGTTATTTATTGTCATAAGTCACAACACAACCTTACAGCGTTACCTGACGTACGTAATATATTCACTTAAGCTTACAGTTCGTGAAAGCGGACTTTCTTCACATTTAACCTCGTGCTTATTGAAATAAACCATTTTGAATTTTTGCATAGGTTTATGTCATGTGTCTCCAAATACTGTCTATTGAATTGCATGAAATCTACGCTGAGCAGAGTTAATAGTTTCTAAACGAACAATAGCAGTGACTGTCAAAGAGGCTAAGCTGAAATGTACAAGAAATGACGCCGATCACTTTTAAATAAATTCCTAACAGAGAATCAGAGTCAGCTTTTCCGTTTTCCAATCCAGCACTAAAAAAAATCTGTATCTGGCTTGGTGTGAGTGTTCTGTCATTATTGTATTGCTGTAATAAAGGTACATGTTGATCCTGCTCTTTAAAAACCTCTGACCTGATGCACGGTGTTCAATATGAAGCTATGCCAAGAGCAGTCCAGAAGAGGGCAGTGCCCATCTCCACAACCTCACACGCTCGCCCGTGATTTTTTCAGCACCCCAGTCATTTACTGTAAGACAAGGAGAGGATTTCACTGCAAACAAATAAAGCTGACGGCCTGCAGTCTTCCTGCTCCTCAATTTAAACCAGGTCCCCATGATTTCAGCAGAACTTGTGTGAGCAGCCGTTTGAGCCTCTTGATTTATTTGGTGATAATGTTACAGGGCCGTCACTTTTTTCCCCCCTTCCAGAAGATGGTATTTATTGAAGCCAGAGAATAAAGTGTAATACTTGCATGTTTGAAGGGGCTACAGTGAACAGTTTCAACTGACGATCTCATGTTAAATCAGTTATTTTCCACTATTATGTCTACCTTCAGGAATGTAACTGGCAAGTGCGTTCATTTGGAGATCTGCTAAAGACAAAATGATTTTTTTTTTAAATATATAAAAATATGAAATATATAAAATATGATATTTTAAGATCTTTGATATGAATCTAAAGGCAATTAAACCTTCTCAGTTTGATTTTAGATACATTTTACATTGACAGATGATCTCAGAGGAATTCTGTATAAAACATTTGAAAGAAAATCTGATTAAAAAAAAAATCCCTGTAGTCTATACTTCAGAGTTTATAATCTTTTTTGTTGTTGTTGTTTTGCTTTATTTTGTTTCAGAACATATTCAGTATTTGAAAGATATATAATATGAGATTTATTTAGATATAAGTTTAAGCTTATATTAGAGTTGGGTGAAGTTGATTTTATGAGACAGAAATGAGACTTTTTACTATCGACATATTTTTCTAGATGTAAGCAACCATGATATTAATATCAGCACAGGTCATACGTATAATACAAGCTTTTAGGGGCTTTTTGGTAATATAACTGTATTGCCCTACATTTCCCACATTTCACATCCACCAGCAAATAAGATGTTCAGCACCATGATGGAAGCTACGTTTTGAAAAATCTTTGAAAACTTTGCTGATCATTATACGGTTGGGTGCAATAGTTTGCACACCCCCAGGACACGGTTTCGTGTACACCAACAAGACATTTAGGCCTGATGCACAAAACATATCCTGAAGCGGCTGTAAAATGCACTCGACTAAATTTAACGTTGGATTTTGGCTGAAGCTCACCGTCAATCCGTGCCAGAGACCGCCTACTGCACACTCTCAGTGTGAGGTGCAAATTGTGATTTAAAAGCCACTATGAAGTGCTGGATACGTTCACCCACGGAGCCAGCGCAAAGTTCAGGAGTAAAGAAGGCTACGCAAGAGTAGCAAGAAAATAATGTGCTAATAAAAAAGTGCTCATCAAATAAAGACTCTTATGTCAGAGCAAGTAAATAATGAGGATGGCGATAATATGGCTAATATATCTAATTTATTTATTTGTTTCTTTTTCTTTTTTTTCTTTTTTTTTTTTTTTGCAAACACAAGTAAAGCTTGTCATATATCTTTATGTGCATCACAGCTACCAAAACACCTAACACACATTTCAAAATAAACTCATTATTCAAAATAATTCCAGCAAGAATATACATGTCAATCAGAGCAAATTGAGAAAAGAAAAAAAACCTCACAAATAACTGGTGGCTTTAGAGTAGACGCAGCAGATGACATGTATCCATGACTTAGTCATTTGGTTCTGTAGTCTGTTTTGTGTTGATTTTCTCTTGGTTGATAGTTTAAACATTTCCTAAGCTTACAGTTACAGTTACGAACAGATTGTCACATCTTGATTCCAACACAACAGGAAAACAGTTACAAATGAAGAGTGGCTGAAACAAAAACAAGAATGCCAACCATAACAGATGAAAAATAAACTTGATTATAATCTTGCGGCAGCATGCTGGTTCAGCGGGTAGCGCTATCGCCTCACAGCTCCAGGTTCTCCTGTTCAAGCCTGAGCTCGGGTATCTGTGTACGTGGGGTTTCACGTGTCCTCCCTGTGTTTATGTGGGTTTCTTCTGGGTTCTTTGGATTCCACCCTGTCAGTAGGAAGACTGGTTAAGCTAAAATGACCACTAGATGTGAATCCCATTCTGCGTTCCTTGGATAGGGTCTGGATTCACCACAATCTTGACCAGCATGAAATGACTTCGGAAAGTATTCAGACCCCCTATTTTTCCAATTTTGCTACGGTTTGTTGCAGCGTGATGCTACAATCGTTTACATTCATTTAATCTCATTAATCTACACTCATAATGACAAAGTGAAAACAGAATTTTAGGCATTGTTGTGAATTTATTAAAATAAAATAAAAAAAAACTGAAATATCACATTTACATAAGATTTCAGAAACACTTGAAATTTAGCTCAGGTGTCTCCCATTTCTCTTGATCAGTGCTGAGATGTTTCTACACCTTGATTGAGTCCACCTGTGGTAAATTCAATTGATTGGACATGATTTGGAAAGGCACACACACCTCTCTATAGAAGACCTCACAGCTGACAATGCATATCAGAGCAAGAACCAAGCCATGAGGTCAAAGGAACTGCCTGCAGAATTGTTGCAAGGCACAGATCTTGCACTGAAGGTTCCCAAGAGCACAGTGGCCTCCTTAATTCTCAAACGGAAGAAGTTTGAAACAACCAGCACTCTTCCAAGAGCTGGTTGCCTGGCCAAACTGAGCAGTCAATTGAGAAGGGCCCAAGAACCCATTAGTCACTCTGAATGAGCTCCAGAGACCCTGTGTGGAGATGGAACTAAGTTCCAGAAGGACAATCATCACTGCAGCCCTCCACCGATATGGACTTTATTGCAGAATGGCAAGATGGAAGCCTCTCCTCTGTGCAAAACACACGAAGGTCCACTTGGAGTTTGCAAGAAAGCATCTGAAGGACTCTCAGACTGTCAGGAACAAGATTCTCTGGTCTGATGAAACCAAGATTGAACTGTTTGGCCTCACTTGTAGTTATATCTGGAGGAAACCAGGCACTGCTCATCCAAGCTGTGTGTGTGTGTGTGTGTGTGTGTGTGTGTGTGTGTGTGTGTGTTGGCGGGGCAGCAGCAGGGACTGGGAGACTGGTCATGGTTGAGGGAAAGCTGAAAACCTGTTCCTCAGAGCCTCAGGACCTCAGACTGGGCCGAAGGTTCACCTTCCAACATGACCTTAAGCCCACAGCAAAGACAACACAGGAGTGGCTTAGGGACAACTCTGTGAATGTCTTACTGTGACCAAGCCAGAGCCCTGACTTGAACCCTATCGAACATCTCTGGAGAGACCTGAAAATGGATGTCTACCGACAGTTCTCATCCAACCCGACTGAGCTTGAGAGGAGTTCAAGAAGCATGGCAGAAAAAAGTAAACCAATCCAGGTGTGGAAAGCTTGTTGCCTCGTACCCAAAAAGACTCGATCGTCTGTAATTGTTTCCAAAGGTGGTTCAACTAAGCACTGAGTAAAGGGTCTGAATGTACATGCAAATGTGATATTTCAGTTTTTCCTTTTTAATAAAGGCAGAAAATTTCTGTTTTCACTTTGTCATTATGGGGTACTGTGGGGAGTGTAGATTAATGATGGGGGGGGGGGATGAATTTAAACAATTGTAGTATCAGGCTGCTACAAAACAAAATTGGGAAAAAATGAAGGGGGTCTGAATACTTTCTGAAGCCACAGTAAAACCAAAACTATATCCCAAAAATACGTACATGCCAAAACCAAAACAAATCCCCTGCAGCAATCTTAATGTACCATATTCTGACCAAACCGCTTTCCTCAGAGGTAACTGCTGTTGGATAAAGTGTGTGTGTGTGTGTGTGTGTGTGTGTGTGTGTGCGTGTGCAGTATATAGTATAGTATAAGTGTGAGTGAAAAAAATCCCTCTTTTTTGGCAATGTCTATTGCAAATAGGTGTCATAAACGTGTTTACTATTTCAACATAATTTCCGTTACTTTCAGTGCAATATTCCAGCACATAACAAATACCTTTGTTTGGGGTCTTTTAAAGATAAAATCTTCCAGTTGTGTGCACATACATTAAGGTTCCCAATTGACTCACTGTCCTAGCTGTGCAATTAAAGTGAATTCCTCATACAGTACTAGGTGAATTTTTGGACATGCCTTCTAGATCAGTAGTTTTTCTTCATTTTTATTACTTAAAACACACGTCATACACAGTAATGATGGACTGTTATTTCTCTTTACTTTGTCATTTCTTTTAGTGGTTCTGTGACACAATATGGATTGCTACAGTTGCCGAACAGGGCTATTTACAGTACTGTATACCAACACCACCTTCTAACAACTGATGGTCTCAAACACATGAAGAAGGCAAGTAATTCCCCTAATGAACTTTTGGCCAGGCACAGCTGTTAGCAGAAAGGCATATTCCAGGTGACGACCTCATGAAGCTGCATAAGATAATGTCAATAGTGTGGAAAGCTGTCATCAAGGTAAACGCTGACTACTATGAAGAACCTAAAATGAAACATATCTAGTTTGGGGTTTTTTTTTTTAACACTTTTTTTTTGTTTACCACATAATTCCATGTATATTTCATATGCTGTTTCATAGTTTTGATGTCTTCAGTTTTGCCCTAAAATGTAGAAAATAGTCAAAATATAGAAAAACCTACGAATGTGCAGGTAGGTGTGTCCAGACCGGTACCGTATCTTGACAAGAATACTTGTTGAACTGTAACATTTTAAAATTGGCAAAAGTGACCAGACCTGTGCAGCTCAATCATCTCCTGGCTTGGTACAGTATAATGCATGCTGGGTATTTTTTTTTATTTTTTATTTAATTTTTTGACCGACTTGCACTTGTGCCAACACCACACTGATAATGAGGTATGATGTGTTAATCTTACGTAAGCAAGGCAGCTGTCATTTTCAGATTCTGGGACTGCAGTTTCTCTGCACCACCTGCCCATGAAAGAGCTTAATCTTGCCTGGCTGGAAGCTCCACCTTCAGGTATCAATAATCAACGCTTTTTAAGTTCATTTCACCTCTTTTAATTTATGGTAATATATACAGATGGCATGATAGCATGTTTTCTCTTCTGTTCTTGATACTGACACTGAAACCTTCTGTGAAAGCCAATACCGAAACCCATACTAGGTTTTTTTTTTTTTTTTTTTTTTTTTTTCCTTCATTTTTTTTAACCGCAGCACTTAACATTTAATCAATAACTAATAATAGTCAATCAAAAGAAAAGAAAAGAAAAGCCCAGTTAGGTCTCTTTATGTGTAATCAGTTCCAATTTCAAAAATTATATTTCTTTTCCAAATCCTTGACATTGTTATAGGATCCGATATCCGGTATGTTTTCTCCAATACCTGACCCACTATACCGGTACTGGGTATAGGATAGGTGCCATCTCTCTTAATGTCATACATTACATACTGTAGCTATTAGCTGGAGTCAGGGAGAAGCACAAATGAACCTCAGCACAACTTCTTTTGATTTACTTAAACAACATTTGTGTCTGTTCAGTTGTAATCTTCACTACCACATTCTTTCTAAATCTTTTTCTATAACTCTGCCAGATCACTTGGCAAATTCTTTGCCTTAAATATATGTTAAGACTTAAGACCATTTCTGGAGGTTTAGGATGAGACTTCATTCATTCATTCATTCATTCATTCATTCGTCTTCAGTAACAGCACAGAGTATCCAGAGAATACTAAACACAAGGCAGGGTGGAACCTTAAGGGGCATCATTAACGTGCAGATTTTCTTTATTTTGCTTTATGTTTTAAATTGCTGCAGGCAGCTTTTCTTCTTGCATTGATTTATTTTTTATTTTTTCAGTTCCACAACAGAGGTCCATTCTTCAAGAATCCATGAGGGATGGAAACTTTTTCACTATTATGTATTAGGTATGCGTCATCCTTTTTCTGTCAAAATCAAAACAAATCCCCCGCAGCAATCTTAATGTACCATATTCTGACCAAACTGCTTTCCTCAGAGGTAACTGCTGTTGGATAAAGTGTGTGTGTGTGTGTGTGTGTGTGGGTGTGTGTGCGTGTGTGTGTGTGTGTGAGTGATATTTTGGCAAGTTGCTAGATGCACTTCTCCTTTGCACTGTATGAAGGAGCACAAGTTAAAATGTGCTGTTGATCATGAGCCACTCAGGCACGAGTTGTGGACTAAAATCACCTGAACGCACATGTTCCAACAGCTGCAGTCTGTTAAGTTTGAACAATGTGCCCAATGTGCTGCCTCCCAGGACAGTTTTTGTCCTCCCAGACCTAAAAAAAAAAACATTCTGCTGTGCTCTTTGAGTCTTAGGTTCAAGTCTATAAGCATCCTCTGTACTTATTTATCTTAGACCTAGGAGTGCTGGAAGACTATAAACAACAACAAAAAAAATCCATCTTTAATACTGTAGATATAAAGAACCTTCATGGAATTATATTTGAAATCAGCTGTAGCCTAAAAAAATCCCAATGCTTTCTGCAGTAAGCCGTAACTGGAATGAAATGTCTGCAATTAACATGTAATATTACGACAAATGCACTGATTTCCTTCACAGCTAGTTCCAAGGAGGTGACTGAACAGTCTCGTGTCACTATGTTCCAGCCTCCTACGTGCAAAGAAAGAGGGTTTAGGTCAGTATGATGTACTGCTGGCAGCCTCTCTCATGCAGTAATGAATTCCCCAGGTCAGGATCATGGGCTTTCCTGTTAAGCTAAGCAGTGATTACACCTGAAGGGTATGGGCTGTGTGTGTGTGTGTGTGTGCGTGCGTGTGCGTGTGTGTGTCTCTTTGTGCGTGTCTGTGTGTGTGAGAGTGAAACTGTGGCAGGTGCAGCAGCAGATCAGGCCTCATTAGCTGCACCTTCTGCCACTACCGGCCAACAGCAGATGGAGGTTCCGCCCTCATACGTTACCTCACGTCATATGGCATGGTGCGTGCATGCATGTATGTACAGTATATATTTATATACTGTGTGTGTGTGTGTGTGTGTGTGAGATAGAGAGAGAGAGAGAGAGAGAGAGAGAGAGAGAATGTGTACGAGTGAGCACAAAGGGACCCTCTTGAGCCAGAGCATATTTCAGCTTGTCATGAAGATTGTGTGAGGTTTTCAGCTTGTGTGTGACTGTTATGGCATTTGAGCCTAACGTTTTGACAAGAAGACAGAAAAGGAATCTTAGTGGTGATTAAGAGATGACGAACATGCAGAATCACAAAACATCAGATTAAATTGAATCTGAAATATATTAAATGCTTACTTCACACTGCTGTCAGAAAACACCCACCTGTCTTAGTGTGTGTGTGTGGAGAGTATGGGTGTTTGTATGTGTGTGTGTGTGTGTGTGTGTGTGTGTGTGTCCTCTGAGAGCATAGCCGCTTGATTAATGATGGCCACACATGAAACATGAATGAAGGCACTCGGACAATGAACACTTTGTGTGGAGAACTCATGGATCCCAAAAGGGGTGGCGTGAGTGTCTGTGCGCCCGTGTGTGTGTGTGTGTGTGCGCACGTGTGTGCATGCGAGCGTCTAAGAATGTGTATTTGGATATAATGGGCTGCTGACTGGCATCTCGATGTAGCCACCCCCACATCATCTCCCCACAATCCATGGCTCCCTTCATGCCCACGCATGTGGCTTTTTGAAGCTACAGACTTCATCAACCTATGTTAGATTTAACACTTATTCCAAGTAGGATATTTTTTTCTGAAATACAGCTCTCTGTCACATTTCCCTAACACTTAATTTGCAATTGCCATCTATCTTTGCTGCAGTATGTCGCAGAAAAAGTAGAACTATGTAATGAGTGGCAGAAACGGTTAATTAGTAACAGACATATACTAGATGTATGGAAAATATTATATATATATCACTTTAATTAAAATCACTTTAATCACTATTCATTATTCCAATGTAGTCCAAGTGCAGCTGCTTAAAAAGAGATATTTCGTGATGATTGCTCTTACAGTTGGTTCACATTACAAAGCACAGGTAACAATCTGGTGCCGAATACTGTAGGAGTAAAAATGGTGTGAGACAGGCAATGAGCTAAAAAAAAAAAAAAAAAAAAAAAAAAGTCGAGTCACTGAATCAGTAAATATCGCCAGAAGACAATCAATCAAACCGTTGGTTCAAACTACACGTCTGGTTTATGCTTCTGGTCTTTGTTACCCATCAACCCATGCACATCACATGTCCCTGATGACTAGCACCTGTATTGAGTTCTGGTTTTTGTGAGTCATGTTGTCAAGCTTCTGTTGCAATTATGCCACATTTGGTTTTGCTCTTGATCATGCCTTTTGTTCTCCAAGTCATAGTTTTGTTAGTGCTTGGCTTAAAAAGCCTCCTGGGTGAAACTCCCTCATGGAGCTGGGTTGGGAAAATGCCAGGAGTTTGCGAAGCTTCATTTGGAATACTGCTCAGAATTTAAAATGTGTTTTTTTACACTGTTGAAAAAAATAGTAGAAAAGAAAATAGTCAAAATGAACTAAACCCTTCTGTGAGCAATGTTTTGTCCAAACATTTGGTCGGTAGCGTGCATACATCTATATTGGTGAACAACATTCAACAGTACATAAATACACCAGGTGGAATTTAACGAATGTTCATAAAAACGCAACCAAAAACATCGAAGAACTATAGTATATCCGACCTAACAAACTTTTTGCTTGAGAGGTAGACTACAACACTTCATACCCTTTGCTCTGGACAACTGACCTTTATTCATTGAAGTGTCACAGCTCCAAAATAACCAGCTGCTTGCAAAGGAAGCATTGCACTTTACTGCAGTGTAAAATTACAGTTAGAGCACAGGAGGGATCTTAACAAACTACAGTGTTTTTCTTTGTCACATACAAAGTGACCTTAATTCAAGGAAGATGCATTTTGAGGAAAAAGAGAGCAAAACAAAAACAAACACGGTGGTGCAGTGGTAAGAAAAGTCGCCTCACAGCAAGAAGGTCTTGGGTCTGATCCCTGGGTCGACCAGGCTTCTTTCTCTGTGCGATGTTTGCCTGTTTTCCTGTGTGTTTCCTCCCAAAGACATGCTGATTAGGTTAATTGGCGAGTTAATTGTGTGTTGGCCCTGAAAACCTTATTGGCTTATAAGACTGGTTAGATTTGTCCTGACTGTACAGCCATGCTGCCCTGGGGGGTGCCCGATCTCGCCTGTTCTCGGAAGCTAAGCAGCGGTGGGCCTGGTTAATACTTGGATGGGAGACATCCAGAGAAGGCCGGGTGCTGTACAAAGACCCAGCCACAAGGGGGTGCACACTCTGGAGTATGCCTGCATGCTGGTCCCAAGCCCGGATAAATGGGGAGGGTTGCGTCAGGAAGGGCATCCGGCGTAAAAACTCAGACGTGTGGACAAAAAGATCGACCCCTAGTTGGGAATAGCCGAAATGGGACGGAGGAGGAGATTTGTCCTGACCAAAAGTGTGACTGTCTAGGTAATTCCGGATCAATATCTTGGAATGCTGTAGAACTTTTTGCAATGTTAGGGTGGCTAATGAAGTGGTTTAAACCTATTATGTCCCCACATTAGTAAATGAGTAAATTTTGACCAAAATTTGACTAGTTTTTTCCAAAAAAGAAAAACCTAGTTACTTTGCCTTTCCCAGCTGTTTGCCTTCTCTACTAAAGTCCTTGTTTTTGTTCTATCATAGCTTTCATTGGGTTTAGTTTCTGGTGTAGCTATCAGTTATTTTCAGAATTTAACCTCAGCCTGATGTGGTAATTTATGATCATAGATTTGTTTGCTTTCACACCATCTGCCTTTCTTTTGACCCTGCTAAGGACGTCGACAAGGATTCTGGAAAACCCCTTAATAAATTTCTGGGTATGGATCCACAACTCTCCTGGGGTGTCAGTGTGACACAACGTGCCAACGAACTATGCATACTTGACTGATAATCTGCCACATTTGATGAGTCATGGGAAACACCCTTGTGCTCAGCCTAATTCAAGGGCTATGGACGTAACTCACAATGCAGTGAAACTCTATCACGGCTAGTTACAAGGTCCTATAACGCGTTAGACATTAATCTATTTTTAATCATCACTCTGCAGATGTGGTCTGGGTTCTGCTTTTAATATCTCCTTGCTCTGAGCTCAGATGTGTCTGTGTGAGATTCAGTGCCATGGAATCGCATTTTAATGGATTAGCTCTCCTTGGCTCAAATCATTTATTTTGGCACCGATGCTCTTCCAAGTTCTTGGCTGGAGGGAGCCATCCTTGGTTGAGCGCGGACCTCGGCCAGGGCGAGACGAGACAATGTTAGTACGGGGGAGTTTGTGCGTAAGTGACGAGCCCGGGGGTTCCCTTTAATCAAAGCCAACTGACTGTTCTTAAATCAGCCTTCCTTCAGCCACAATTACAGTGAGTGTAGCCTGCAATTCTGGCAGGAGCTTTGAATATTGTTTCATTGCTCGATTCTCTTTCAAAAATCACAATATAATCGTAGGAGCACAATTGAATTAGACCTATGTGGTTAGTTCTTGAACAAGGATTAGACCATGTCCTCAACTTAAAAGAAGAGGAAAAACTCTGAAACAAATTGAACTTGAGTCTGAGAAATTTGTTCATAATGGTTAGAGTAGACATGTTATGTACTCTCTCATCATCCCTGGGTCTCTTGACAAGCCGGTACCCAGTGAACTCAACCCCTGCCATGTTTTATCCATTTACTGCTTTTCACTGGCACACCACAACCAGGCACTACTCCAGTCTAATTTGATTGCTGCATTGTGGGGAAGTTCATCCACAGGCTAATACTAGAAAGTAAAAACAATTCAGCTGCAACAGTGAGTACAAAAGAAAGTGCGAACTATTCTTTCTCTTTCCATTCTCCTTTTTTCAGTTCTGATCTCAAAGGCTCAACGTGCAACTACTGTTGTCCTAAAGTCTGTGTTCCGGCTTATGACTAACAGCGAGCTTCTACCTCAGACCTGAAATTAGTTAAGTATGATATACAAGACAAAATGGCCACGGGCACTTTAGTGGTTCCACTTGAGTTTTGACACCTTCGGAGCAGATTTATGACTAAGCCGACCACAGAGTCCTTTACCTAAGTGTGCGGTGACAGACTGAACAGCGGCTTTTGTCCTCAGCGTCTGCTGTGTGGTTTTTTTTAAAGGGTCCCAATAGAATTTTCTCAGTGAGGTTTAAAGATTTGCTCACCTATTACATTCAATTTGCGTTTTTACGGTCCAGTTTATTGTAGAATAGTTTTAAGCCAGTAACGTTTCAGTTATTAGGTGTACAGGAGTACAATGTTCAGACAGGCTGAAAAACCAGGAAGTAAAATCCTCCGTTATTTTTTTTTATCTTTAGATGTATACAGCAATTTTGTTATATGTGCAATTCATTTGAATGACCTAGTAATGTAGTATCTGAATGTCATCTTGTTCTGGATAAATCTGGATAAACAAAGTCAGCTTTGATCCAGAATCTTTATATATGAATAAGTAGGTAGATAGATAGATAGATAGATAGATAGATAGATAGATAGATAGATAGATAGATAGAGCTAGACGTCTCTTGTATATGCAAAAAGAAGTGACTCAATTATTTTAATTTTCCAGTATGTATAACAGATCAGATAACATACTGTAGTTCACTTAATTTACATCATGTAAATTGGAGACATTATTAGATCCATTAGTATTTGATGTTAAAATGAAGAGTCGGGCCTGCTAGAACTGCATAATAAAATACTAGTGCATAATGGAAATCTGCAATAAAACAACAAGGTTTGCTTTAAAAAAAAAAAAAAAAAAGACTTGGTTTGTAATATTTTTTAGGTGAAACAACACATTTAAAATTACCACTAGGCTTGCCGAGAGTCGTTGTTTTCTAGATCCTGAATCGGCAGCTATAATTTGGCAAGCTTAAAATCAGACTATGACTTCTACAGTCTACACACAGCCTTGATACAAGCTTATTATTTCTTTTCGTTTTGGAATATTGCCATGGTTCAGTAAGAGCACTGGCTGTATGATGCCACATACAAACTAGCATGATCAAACCTTATAACATCCTTGTGAAGTTAATAAAGTATGTAGTACACCACATCTCTCTTTTATCTTTATTATTTTTGGCATTATGCTGGCAACGTCTTTCCTTCCATGAGTTAGCGTGCTTGCCTGCAAATATACTGTACAGGATCCCACGTCTATTCATTTCGCATGAACATGGAAGTTTAAGGCTTTATGTTTAGTTCTGTGTGGCAAATTCCTCGCTGTTAAAAGTTCTGACGCCATTGCCAACGGTTATGCAGTTTGGATTCCTAGCCAAGTTTGAAGCCTCGTAAAACACACTGCCTTTCCTTTAAATGAGGGAGGGAGGATATGACTCAAAAATGATCATGTGGATCAGAAGCAGGTAAAATAAAAAAAAAAAAAAAAAGGAAGAAATATTAGTGACACGGTGAGTTAGAAGTCATAAGATGACTTACTGTAAGCGTGCAAATATCTAAAATAGAAGAGGTTTCAATGTGACTGCAAGAAATATGCTGTTGCCGAAGTGCCATAATGAAATGCATCATATAAATTAATATGAAAAATTCATAAAAGTACACAATAGCTGTAGTGTACATTGAATGCCATTTGACTGAGACCTTGGATATAGTTCTTTAAAAACAAACATGCATGTTGAAGTATACCTTAATTCACACGGCAGATCCAGTGACTGGACAAAGCTTGAACATATTTGTGCCTTTCTCATTTCCACTAATCCTTATGCAAATGTGGTGCACATTTCTGGACATCACATACAAGATGTAAAATGACATTAAATCTGCTGAGGATAGGCTTCTGTTAGGTTTGGGAGCTAATGAAAAGAAACAAGCACACATATGGGATGGTTTTTTAAGCTCCCATGCGCGAGCTGAGGCCACATTCACACACCATATGGGAGTGGGTGAGAGTGTGGAAGCTCCTAATGTATGTTCTACTCTTCATCCAAGAACCTCACAAGCAAGCCAAGTTCTCACCAGGCACTCTCTCTCTCTCTCTCTCTCTCTCTCTCTCTCTCTCTCTCTCACTCTCTCAGCTCTGGTACTACTGCCAGCTCATGAAAACTGAGGTTACATTAAACCACTGCCTCAAAGCACCTCAGTCGTGTTTCATGTTTTTATTTTGGAGACTGACTCTCCAGGGAGTCGTACATTCTCAATTCTCACCAAAGAAAGAGGAACGCATGCTCACGACGTTTCATAACAGCACGTTATTAAACGTTTTTAATATAGTGTACTGTTCAACATGGCAAAAAAATTCCTGGCTTTGGGAGAAGTAGTTATGTTCTTCGTGTACTGGACGATTACCACAGTTATATTTCAGTACGGACATAATATAACTACTTCTCCCAATGCCTATGGATGTTCTCGAGGATTTCCTGGATTTTCTCCTGTGCTGTACGGCAAAGTGACGAGAGCTTGCACAGCTAAAGTAAACCTCCTCACGTGGCACCGTGTCATTTCTTATGTGCCTAAGCAAAGAAGCTCTAGTTTCACCTTCTTCACCCAAGTGTGCCCTTGTTCCTTTTGCACTTTTCTGACTGTAAAGAGCAACACATACTGAAGGAGTCGTCTAAATGAAGGGAGGACCCGTTCTCCTTCAATCACTGTGATGCAGAGCAGCTATGTGCCGAGTGTGCCAGCAATCTGGAACCAATTACCGGCCAAGGAAAGGGGAGGTGGATTAGGTTTAACAGGAGAGAGTTGGTTTAAGGTAAACTGTAATGGATGGGAAGGGTTGGAAGGCAGAAAAGACGAGAGCAGTCATATTATGCCCCATTAGAGTTGAGCAGGCAACGCCTCTGTTCTCTGATTGGTTAAATGTTGAAAACAAGGTAGAAATATGTCGACATATGAGAAATTCCACAGGAAACACAAGAAACTGTGCTTAATAGAGAAAGGAAGAGGAAGTTCACATATGCTCGACACGAGTATATGATCCTCAGTAAATTAGATCTTGGAAACACAGAAACGCATATAAATGGAGTATGTGTAAAGGGAGATTTTGAATTTGCTGACCTCAAAGTGTGGTTGTGTAGTGAGCCTCATACCTCCATGCCTCATGCTATAATATTAATACCACATGCGCCGAGACCATACTGAACCTCCACCTCCCTTCTCTCTCTCTCTCTCTCTCTCTCTCTCTCTCTCTCTCTCTCTCTCTCTCTCTCTCTCTCTCATTCTCTTTCTTTCTCTCACTCTGTGGAAATTTAGACCATCCTGTGAACCCCACAACCTGACAGCCTCAACATGGAAGCCTCCAGGGGATAATCCAACATGTGGCTGCATATGATATTACCTACAAGGAGCAAAGGGCTTTGCTGTATGAGATTTGCTGGGATATCCTGAATGAAAATTGGGGAAGTGGGGAGATGTGCATAACCATAATATGTGGCATAAACTGTAAATATTTGGACACAGAGGGGTAATCAGGTATTACAGGCAATTACAGAAGTGGGGGTCTTCATCATGGTAGACATAACTTACATGTAACCAATAATAGAGCAAGAGTTTAGGTCCGTTTTATGGAACCCTAATGTCTCTAAAACGTTCTTATTGATGGGACGTAGAGGTAAGAATGAAGAAAGTGAAGTTACATTAAAAATGTGTGTGTGTGTGTGTGTCATATCATGCCCGTCATCATTAATCCATGTAGCATTATAATGTGTAATGTGAAATGTGTAATGAAAGAGTTAGTATTTTGAGGATTGAGATTTTGCTATATTGACTGTAAAAGATAAGAAACTGTAACACAACGAAGTGGAAACTACACGCTGTTCAGACAACCTTCTTTGACCCAAAATGTCAGCATCAATCCATATCTTATTTATTCGCGCTTGTGAAAGTAAACGAATAGGAAACATTTGTATCATGTAAGAAAGAGAGATATGAATGAATATGAATGCATTATTTGCAACGAACATATAATAAATTCTAAACGAATATAAATGCAGATACGCCCAAGAGGCACACTATTTGTAATAAAAAGAACATAAAGGGAGTGAGATTAAAAGGTTTCACATATATAGATGAGACCAATTATAAACGTTCCAGTGTTTCTGCTTCCAGGATTCATATTTAATATACAGTAAATGAATAAAAACTTTCCAGATTAGGCCACAACTTTAGATGTGAATATATATACTGATCAGTTTTTACATTAAAACCACCTGCCTAATATTGGAAGGTCCCTCTTGTGCTGACAAAACTGCTCTGACCTTACAAGGCACAGAGAATCTACAAGACCTCTGAAGGTGTGCTATGGTATCTGGCACCAAGACATTAGCAGCAGATCCTTTAAGTCCTGTAAGTTGTGAGGTGAGTCCTCCAGGACCTGTGCACAGGGGTTTAGCATGGACATTCTGCACCTATGCAGGCCCATAAGCAGCAAGCTTTGTGTTACAGTAGCTTTTCTGTGGGCTCTGAACAGATCGGATAGCCTTTTCTTCCCTATGTGCATCAGTGACCCTTAGGTACTCATGACCCTGTTGGCAGTTCACTGGTTGTCCTTTCTTGGACCACTTTTAGTAGGTACTAACTACTGCATATTGAGAACACCACAGAAGACCTGCCATTTGGAGATGCTATGACCCAGTCATCTAGCCGTCACAATTCGTCCCTTTTCAAAGTCGCTCAGATCCATACGCTTGTCCATTTTTCCTGCTTCCGAAGCATCAACATCAAGAATTGACTTTTCATTTGCTGCCTAATAATATCCAACCCCCTTGGCAGGTGCCGTTGTAACGAGATAATCAACATTATTCAAATCACCTGTCGGGGGTTTTATTGTTAGAGCTGATGGGTTTGTATATAGATCTGAATATTTGGGGAACTAAATAGGTACAGACAGAGATGACATTACTGGGTTACACCACTAGCCTAAGAGGAGTCATTTTATCTTTAGATTTACTAGGGTTTCGTGGGTTGTCTCGTTTTGAAATTTACACTGGAGAAAATGTCTTAAACAAACAACCCAACTCAATTGCACTTAAACGAATTACAGTGTAAGCACATTAACGAAACAATTTCATATAAAAGAAAAGTGATAACTATGCAAAGATGTTTATTAATGGTTTTATGCATTGTATTCATCATGATAAGACTGTACAATCAGATAAACGCTAGCTTACAGTATGTCAAGGATCTGCAGCCAAGGATTGGACACAAGTTTCATACAGTGTTCAAACTGAGCAACAGCAGCTCAGGAACTTTGGCTCCGATATTCTCAGACTGACCGATGGTCATGTGATATCCTCCAGCAATCAAGTAGTCTTGCACAATCATTAACTGATTTCAGATGAAAAATGAGATACTCTGTTATTTATTTATTTTGTCGCACACAGTCTGAGAGGAATAGATTTGTTTTTGTGTTTCATAATTGCACAGTTTACAATGTTAATGGTGCAATTGGATTAAATTGTGAACCCAGGACTACTTTTGTTTGACTAAATTACAGTGGTTGGAAAAATGTACATGGCCTTAGAATTATCACAAAACACAGACTAGATTATCGCAAAACACAGACACGACATGCAGATGTCTACAGATTTGCGAGAAATTAAAGGAAAACACGGTGGCTCTGTTTTGTTCTGGGGCATTTGACATGGTTTGTATCCACTTAGCCCTCAGAGGGAAGGGGGGACTGCAAGTAAGTACAACAGACTGATCATCTTTTATTCCGTGGTGAAACAGTTCCATCCTGTTGGGAGTGGTCTGTAGGATACTCCAATAATGCCATCCTCAGGGCACAAACACCTCACTGAATGGTTTGATGAGTATGAAAATTATGTAAATCATATGCTTTGACCTTCACAGTCGCAAGATCTAATTTGAGTTTGAGATTTTGGACCGACATTAGATAGCGCTTTCAACCAACGTCATCAAAGCACCAGCTTTGGAAGAATGGTGTGCATCTCTCCAGTGCAGTTCCAGAAACTCGTTGAATCTGTTCCAGGGCATACTGAAGCTCCTGGGCTTGTGCTAGCCCAACACCTTACTAAGATAATTTGTGCTTTGTTTGTTTATTCTTGTCATTTCTTACCTTCGTGTTTGTGCTGTGTATGTGTGGTTAATATGTGTTCCTATTCACAGAGAGGATGGACGACTAAAAATGCACTTGTGACAGAACTGTAGGCCTGTAGTCTGTGTGGCAGCAGGCCCATGGTGTGATGCAAGAGGACAAGAAAACACTGGAGGCAGACAGTGAGGGCCAACCACTGGGCTAACACACATACTGTCTCTGCCATGTGTTTCCTCCCTCAGCTCCCAGCCCTGCTTCCAATTACAACACAGACAAAACAAACATGGAACAAATGTCATTTCTCACAGTAGATTGAAGGCCATTATACTTGGCGCGATGCTTTCTTGTTCGCTCATATGCTATGAGTTTGTTTGGATTTTCTTTTTCCATGATTATTATTACAACCTTGCATGTTAATGGTTATAGGGAGAATGTCAAATAGGCAGCGGCACATGGGCTTTAAAACAGAGCATTCGGTGAATGGCTGGAATAATAGACGTAACATACACTTATACATCATAACAGCGTACAAGTATTTGTCTAAATTAAAGTACAGCTGCAGAGTAGAGATATTGGCAGGGAGGCAGAAGCACCAGGGTAAAGAAATTATACTTTGGCATCTCTTTCTGCGTCTGTCCTAAAGGTTTACATGGCAGCATTGTCTGGGCACTGGGTTTGTGAAACACAGTACTGAGCCAGTGGAAGATCCGAGCATAAATCAAGACTTTTTTTTTTTTTTTTTTTTTTAGCTTGGATAGTTTAGCTAATTGAGGGCTTTATTAGTCATCATACAGTGTTAGGGACTGGAGCTCAAACATGCCACACAATGTCCAAACCCAAGGAGAGTTATGGGTTTCTCATCCTCAGTAGAGGACATTGAGCGATATTCATCCTCAATGAAGAACAGTATTAGCCCTTTTTATGAATTCCGTCTTTTCTTGTCTGGATCGGTGCACTGTCTGGGATTATAAAAAAACCACTGAATGAACTTGGTATTTTCCACCTTTACTGAATGAACTTGTAGGTCAAGAAGGAATGTAAAATATGGTTACATGCATAAATTCATATTGTTCCCTACTGTTAAAAAAAAAAAAAAAAAAGTTCTATGAAAATGTCAGGACACCTTATTTGGCAGATGAATATGCCATAGCAGGGATCTTTCATAGTCTACTTATTTTGAGTTCAAGGTCCTGAGGTGATGATTTGGTTATTTGTACTCCGCAAGAAAATGAGGGAACCTGCTTTGGCTGTCCTCCACTTAGTCACTGAACCATAGTTATACTTGTAACCTTCCAAGCTAAAGCCCAGTTTCCAAATGTTTACATAATGTATGTAAAAAAACCATTTGCACTCAAGGTTAAAACTAAATGGTTTGACTTTGGATGTCAAATCCTTCAAAAAAAAAAAAAAAAACACATTGGAGATATAGATACAAAGAGTAGTACACAGTACTTTGGGTCTAAGAAAATCAAACAATATATTGCTATACCCAAATACCGAATGTGCCCATAGAGTACAGACTGCCTAATTTCATTTTCCATTTAAATCTATTTATAAGGAACAATTAAGGAAACTGACAAAACATGCAAAACATCTGTAAGATGGAGTCACATTTCATCCCACATGATTCACAATTAAGTAAACCGAAAGAAGAAATGGAATGCTTCTGTTGGTTTTACAGATTTACAGTGGTATTTACATTATTTATTTGTTTGTATTAATTTGTAGTTGGCTCTGCTTGCTATATGTAGTATTTTCTGTGAAATCAATCTTTGTAAAAGAACAAAAATGACCATGTTTTTAAATAAAAAAACTAAAGAAACATTGCCTTTTGGTGCATCTAGTATAATAATATTAGTGCGTGTTTTGATTATCATTGGCAAGTTAGTGGCGTTGCTGTTAATTTGGTGATTTTATTTAGACCCCTGCACTTACATAGCTCAAGCTCACATCACAGCTATTGTCTGTATGAGTTGAGAGAGCAGGTTTGGTCATAATAAAAACTGACTGAGTTACGCTTGTGCTAGCCTAAGTACCAGTTACCAATCACTGACCACTATTGTTTCCCAATCACTGATCACCATTATTCCAAACGACCAATCACTGATCGCCATTGTATGTCTGACCGACACACTTTTTGTTCTTTGTCTTAGAATCTCTTCTTGGCTGCAATTTCAAGTAATAAAAATGAATTATTTTATCCATAACCATTTGCTTCATGTGCTTTTCCTATCTAACATTCTATTACTGCATTTTTGTCAGTCTTGTTGATAGAAATGTTAGATTTAAATACATAACTTGACTCTGTTTTGTAAATACATGAAAGGTTGGCTGTGTTGCTGTAACCAATGACAACTTAATATGTTACAATAAATCTACTAATGATCTATTATTTTCTTTTCGGATAAAACTTCATTCTATTCGATTCGACATTACTGGATTACATCATATGACATATGACAAGCATTAGCTACTTTTCCCAAAACGCACTGGTTCTGCTACAACAGACTTTGTTGTGAATAATGCTTGTGAATAATGCTTAAATAAATTGAATGAATGAATGAATGAATGAATTAATTAATTTTAAAAAAAAAAAAAAAAAAAAAAAATGATACAGTACATGAATTCTGTTTCCACTGAAAATGTAAAAAACATGTCAGAGATTTGTATATGAAATAATGCATCTTGTGTTATAAGTATACTAGTGCTGGTGTTTTTTGGACCTGTACTTTTGTGACTCATTTTTTTGGAGGGGTCCAGATGATATAAGTAGACTTATCAGTAAAGTATGCGTAAAAAAATGTGTAGGCTGTACTCATACTTTTGATGAACTGAATGTACAGCCCTATACATAGGAGTGCTATAATATTTTTAAGAACAAGAATGTGCATGATTGATTCTAGGTTTCAAATCCTTTACAACAGGAAAGGAGGTGCAGTATTGCCCCTAGGTTTTGACAAGGGGTTGGTTACCTACTGATGTTAATGACACTGCCAAAGATTCTATTATGACCGTGTCAAATTAGGTGTTCAGATGTGTGATCAGTGTTGACCACCATCATCATCAATTCGCTCCTTTCATCTTCCTTGGTGCAGGCATGACCAGATGAGCACACACACACACACACACACACACACACACACACACACATGCACACACACATGGTGTATCAGTTCCTCTCATCTGACCACAGATGTAATCTTGCATTTTGCAACCTGGCATGAAATTGCCCCATTATAAATGTGACACATGCTAAAACATGTGTGCTGGCTTTAAAGGAGGTATTCTCTCATATAGTACATCACATCAGTGTTAGCCATATTTAACTGGTGCATGATTGATCTGATATCGTGATGCACGTGTCGTCTTTACTTGTGTCAGATTGCATTTTTATATAGCCAGCTGCATAAATTTAGCCGCATGCATTTTGATTTATTGTGTGCATTGTTATTGGTAGTGCTTAAATGAAATATTAAAAATCAGGTCGAGACACTAACAAATTGCCCAAAACAATTGGCTATGACCAGCTGTTGAAGCTTTAGTTGAAGGTAATCAATCCAATTGAGTTTTAGTAATATGAGAACATCCCAGACCCCCTCTGAAATAAAGGCATTAGTATGGGTAATTAATCATTTTATTAGCCAAATATGTGGCAAGACCAGCACTTATTGCTTGCCATTATATCAGACCCCACCATGACAATCTTACTCGACAGATAGAGATTGATTATAGGTGTGCGTGTGTGTGTGTGTGTGTGTGTGTGTGTGTGTGTACAGTATGTATGTGCGCGTGGTGTAAGCACATGTGCAAATCAATGGCCCTGACATCTGGTGCTGTGTTGTATTATTAGAGCCAGAGGGGTGTCTGCATACGTCAGGGACACAGGAGCCGCTATCGTGTGCCGACTTCTCATCAGAAAGAGATTTATAGATTAATGAGGAAAATGGCAAATGCTTCCACATGGGCTTCTGTGTGGATCGACTTCACTGCGGACAATCTCCTCTGGGTCCCTCCTGAATTTCCCCTTTAAGTAATTGAAGATTAGATTGAGAAATGTATTCTATAGTAAACACACACACACACACACACACACAATTGCAAAAAAAGGCGCTTGCTCACACTTTTACATCTGTCTTCTGCTTTTTTTTTCTTTTCACAAAAAAAAAATTCATTTTTTGTAATTGAGTAATTTTTTTTTTTACAGAGTGAATTTCTTGTGATTAACAGGTTTCTAACTTAATGGTGTTAAACTTTATGTTTTAATTACTGAACTTTGAAATGAGGCCACAAAACAATTTCCCTCTGTGGATTAATAAAGTAATCTAAAAAAAAAATCATTCCTTGCATAAATTCCATATAATAATAATAATAATAATAATAATAATAATAATAATAATAATAATAATAATATAGCAGATATAATGCATTCAGTGTATAATTTAATTTATAATTAATGAGATGGTAGTGTATAGTTATATTGGCTGAGTTATTAATTAAACCATTAGACAGCTATGCATGGCACTTTTAATCTTTAACAAACTGATAAAGAGGCTTTTTAATGAGTCATTTATAATCTTTAGAACATAACAAAACACTGACAAGCGTTCAGCTTTCCTCTTAACTAAAGCACACATGAGCAGCTCTGTTCCAGCTCGGGGCAGAACTAAATTCTAACAAAATTAACAGAAACCTGTAAACAAAGGCAATTAATCATTTTAAAATGATAAACTCTAGTTTTTTTGGGATGTTTTTTTGGGATTCATTTCAATTTCCCCTTGTTCGGGGAGAAAACTTTTAAAATAATGAATAATAATCTGGGGCAGTGTTCGGAGAAAGGAAGAAAAGAAGGCACATAATGGAGAGGGGAGAAAACAGCATTCGGTATTTTGTGAGGTAATTTCATGAAGCACCATTTTGCGCTGCGAAATGTCATGTTAGGGCAGGTTTTGGAACCAAAAGTGGACCAGCTACTGAAAAGGCACATTAAAAAAAAACAAAAAAAAAACGACGTGTCCGCCGCAGCTGACGCCAACAAACAAACAAACAAACAAACAGCAGGTGACCCAAACGCACCTGCAGCTCATTATTCCACCGCATGAGCCGCTTAATACAGCGCAGGTGCAGAGAGAACACACACACAACTAAATTCACAACAAAACACGCACACTTGCCTATACTCACATATTTACTAAAAATTAATGGAAATGAAACATAGACAGTCGGGGACCTATAGTTGAGCTCTTCAAAACACTAAATACACATTGAAACATTGTTTATTTAAACCGTATAGGGTGAGAGAGAGAGCGAGAGAGAGAGAGAGAGAGAGAGAGAGAGAGAGAAAGAGAGAGAGAGAGAGAGAGAACGCTAGCTACGAAACCGTACACCAGAGATATAACACGATTTAAAAACATCCCACTCCTACACATACTTCACCTTTTCATGCTCCGTGAGCTATGCAGTTCTTGTTTTTAATTAATGTTGGGCCAGAGTGGTCCTCTTAGCAAATGATGACAAATCACGTATCCTCTTAACTTTAGCCAAATGCTTTCTGGCAAAGATACAATCACGCATCAAACATTACTGGGATGTTTGGCCTTTTTTTCTCGCTCTTCACTTGGGTAAAGGTTAAACGGGTAAGGCTGCGCTCAGCATAACAACATCAGTGTAATTAGAGTGGCCAACCATTACTCTACTATAGCCTGAACGAATAAGGCTTTTCCAAAGAATGGTCTCGGAAGCTAACAGAAGGTGTAACGCAACTTTATACTTTAGCATTTAGTGCAACGTAAAAATAAATAAAGCTCAACTTCTGAGAATGGAAGCTGAATAGTCTATTGTGGTTATGTGTAGGGTAGAATAGGTTACTGGTTTTAAATTACTACACAAATACTTCGTATTGTTGCTCAGGAGCAAAGAAAAGCAATATGTACATATTGTTCTTATGTTCTGTGTTAATTGTGGACAGAGAAGTTACACATTTGTTACAGTTTTCCTCATATCAGTGCCACTTACATTTTTTTTATTGCGCTGTAAACAGGGCTATATTAAAATACATGGAGTGACATTTGTTTAAATGATGATATGATTAAAGTTGGAACCTCATATTCAAATTTATATGCAGAGAAATCATATATTTGCACTGTGTACAACAACAACAACAACAACAACAACAACAACAAACCCACCATGTCCACTTTATT
>JAOVYU010000051.1:14966899-14969399 GCA_025674565.1 Synodontis membranacea
ATCACGTTGTTCAGGTTTAGGAGTAAAACCTTTGAGAATCAAATCTTTTATGCGACGGAGATTCTGAGCATCCTGCAGTATTTATTTATTTATTTATTTATTTTAATGAATGACTGAATGTTGACCTCTTTGCACGCTGGTCCGTATTTCACATACAAGACACTGTAGCACCCTGCTATAAAATACAACTTTTTTAATAGACAGATCAGTGATCACAGCAATGCATCTTTAATTTCAAGGGCAAGTAAACACAGGAGCCATGAAAAAAAAATGCTGAAAAAAAAATTGCTGATAACTTCAGAATGAAGATGTGCACCTAGTAGCACGTAGTAGACATCTTCCACGTTCAAAAAAAGAGCAATGTGCACAGTGGACATGACCATACATGTTCGGCGATATTTAAGCATTTTTGTTGCGGTGTAATGGGGTTTTAGCATGGATAGCTTAATAGCTGAGAATGCTTTTTTTGATGGAGACTGCAAAAGACTTCTGTTAGTCACTCTGGATACAAACATCTGCCAGAGGTAGTGTAAATGTAAATGTAAATATTTAGCAGCTTATGACTGTCTTCCTGTTACAAATTTACCCAGCTTATCCAGTGTAATAAGATGGTGTTTGATGTACTAGAGAATGAGGACTTTGCGTAAGCATGGCTTTTGGTGTTTCGGTGCCTGGGGTGGGCAAAAAAGCTTGGGGAAAAAAAGAGGAGAGAAGAGATGGAACACATGGGTGCATGAATCCTGCAAGCACAGGAAGAAAAAAAGAAGAAAAGACGAGTCGGGAAATAAGTGTGTGTGTGGGGGGGGGATCTGGGGATACAAGGTAAAATAAAAAAGAAGAGAAAATGTGAATAGAACACCAATAAATGGACAGGTGAAGACAGTGGAAATTGCAAACATACAGTGTATCTCAGAGTAAAAGGCATCACCATGTGGTTCCTGCATGCTTCGCTTTTTATAATGCAACATCTCATGTCTTCCAATACAATGTTCTATAGGCTGAAGAGAACATTTAAGAGCTCCAAGAGAAGAACAGACCCACTAAACACACACTGCTCTTAAACACTATAATAACAGTCTTTGTGGTGACATCTGCTTTGACTTAGCCCAAACACTCTGGCACTTAATAAAGCATATAATCAAACTGCTGTATTCAAGACGAGCGAACAAACGTCTGGTGGAAAGAGCCGGAGAAGGATTCCTAAATCTCGCTTTACCCTGAGAACGCTGTTCTTCGGACGTTTTAATCAATGGATGGGAAATTCAAACATTACCCCCTACACATGATATACACCCTCATGTATCGTGACTCCTTTGCGTTTTGCGACGTTCTCAACATTTTTACGCATCGTTATTGGCTCCGTCTCTATCAGCAGTTGCGATGGACACGTTTGCAGTTGTTTGCAGACTGTTCCGAGTCTAGACGGCGATTAGCATTACTAATCCAGTGAACAGACCATTGACTGGTTAAGAACATCTCTGCTTCTGGCATGACAGGGCCTAATTTGCTTTACTCTTTATTGTTTCTATGATAAGTCAGTTCATTTACAATGCCCACCACCAACAGCAGGCTAAAATCTGTCAGTGCGCATTCCTGGGCAGAATCAAGGCGGCCATATCCCAGGAACACTAAGCGTGAGGTGGGACTACTCCCTGGATGAGATGGGAGCACACGTTTATATGCTGATCCACACCTGGGGGGATTTACTTCAGCCAATTCACATATGCATGTTTTTGGGAGGTGGGAGTTAACTCAGGAAACTCCATTTAGACGCAGGAGAACATAAGGGCTCAGGGTGAAACCAGGTACCTCGGAGCTGTAAGGCAGCAGTAGGTGCTTTCCGAGAAAACAGTTCTAGTTGCTCACTGAGAAGGACTACGGCTCATATAGCATATACTGTAACATCACTAGTTTGTTGTTTGTTTTAACAGGAGTGACTATCTTGTGCACCAATGTAGGGTTTAAACGTTCCTTTAAACGTTCATTCTACTGCATCGCAGAGCATGGGAGACCAGGAAGTGACACGTGCTGACAGTAAATTCTTTATTTTACATTACACGTAGCAAATCCATGGTGGTAAATCATTGGTGATTGCTTTATCTAACATGTTAGCGTGGATTATTATTTTGTAGCGTGTTTTCTTACGTGACAACAATTTAAAAAATAAAATAAAATAAATAAATAACATGGACAAGCACATGAACGAGAACATTTAGCTTAATTAAGATTTTTATATCTTGCTTAGACATGCCATTTCCTCCATCGCATATGTGCTTCATAAATCCTGGACTTCACTGTCATTCTATTTGTCAGGTTTTTAAATGCTAACATTAAAAACTGTTGTTTATATGAATAACATATCACACAGATTATTTATTTATTTATTTATTTATTTATTTATTTTTTAAGTTGCCAGGGCTGCATTGCCACTTTTGTCACTCGTGGTTCCTCTCGTGCTGGGAGAATGCCTACCCTGAAGTACCTGAAGATGCCTCAAAAT
>JAOVYU010000051.1:14974399-14987910 GCA_025674565.1 Synodontis membranacea
CACATTCTGTTCTGACTGTTGTTTTTTTTTCCTACATTTCTAATTTTCCCAAAGAAATTTCAGTGTTGTTGTTTTTTTTCTGTACAATATGAAGTCCACTGAGACTGTGAGCTGGAACAGGCACTGCTTAACATATATATACTGTATATATTTTTTTGTCTTTTTTTTTTTTTTGGTAAACATCTCAAAATATGCTGGTTTTTAATATGTTCCTGTTTATGTCTACCTGATGTTCATTCATGCCATTGGAAATGCCCTTGGAAAACAGAACTGAAGAAATGGACTGAAAGGTTCTCCTGCCTTTCCCTGTTTTAAATCCATATTCAGGTGAACTAAATAAAGATATTGCGCGAGTGCCACTAGCGCTTCCTTGCACAAGGAAAATACTTGTGGCCTTCTCAGTGTCCATGAGCATGGCTTTCATAACTAACTCTACATGTAATACTTAACTTTTAACCAGGCCATCGTCTCATATAATGTAATACACGTAACGCTAAGAAAATCTAACTTCTTGACAACAAACTGATTTAAAAAAAGAAAAGAAAAATTATAATAATCAGCCCTTTGAAAAGGAATATTTAAAAAAAAAAAAAAAAATCTAAAAATCACTACTGAGACACAAAAAGGTAGAAATTGACCAGAACTCCTCTCATAAGCCTCATAACACTGTGTGCTGCCGTGAGCGACACTGTGACACGATCACAATCGGTGAAATTAGATGGAAGTGTTCAGGCTTGAAATCTGATGATACGCGCAAACTATACACCAAACAACGGGTGCGCCAACGAGAGGGCTAGTGGGAACTGTGGAAAGTGCAAATGCTCAGCTGTTTGCCAAACTCTCCTCTGTGCTAATGACATAAACAGATATCTGTGGGGCTGCGCAAAGGCTCCTGGGAGCTAGGCTTCTCCCGGTACTGACCTTATCCTAACTGCATGATGAAGGTGATTAACGTTATAATCACAGCCCACAGTGAACACGTAAATACTGTGAAATGAACATGCTTGAATGTCAGCTTCAGTTCAGTACGTGATAGGAAAGATATGAAGGTCTCGTCAGAGGCCAAATGATTCACTGTATTGTGGGCGTTTCAGGTGACAGCAGTATAATACGTCACGACATTACCCTGGTAATCACTGACAACAGACTTGAATCAGGTGCCTTTTTAAAGGCAAATTTGTCCCGTTTGGCCCGAATCAGCAAAACCGTTATTTCCTTTTCCCCAATTCCGCTATCACGCATAATCAAGTCAGACAGTCGAGGTCCACGTCTAACAGAGACAACACTCCAGGTTAATCTACATGAAGCACAACAAATGACCTTCATTGTTTACTTTTCAACATTTACACGCCAACATAGGAATTTACCTCCATAACAAAGTACAACAAATTAAAACAAAACTCATTCTGATTTGTACGGGCTAGCTAGAGTTTTACCTTCGAGTCCAGATTCCAAACAGTTTCCTTGTAGCCTGTTTAATTTTCGTACAATAATAAAAAAAAAATTCATATTAAGCAAATTCCTTAAGCTTATAAATTTAGCTTTTTACAAAAAAAAAGGGTAAAGGAAAAAAAAAACATACAGTGTACAAACTTTTGTCTACAAGGCAGGCATTTGAATAGAAAGACCCTCATTTTTCCTTACCGTATGGAGTCAGATTCCACCAGACACACACTCTGGCGCACACTCACACCAACACAAACCACCCAGCTAGCAGAGCAAAATCTAACCACAACAGACTATGAGGCTATTGCTATGATAGTGCTAGGACTCACCGATGACGGACTCAAATCAGGGGCCTTTTAAAATGATTCCGAGAAAGTGAAACGTTTACCCTTCGCACCATGTATTTAAATCATCGATTCTTTTCCTATTTCTTTTTTTTTTAATGACATATATTCACATCACAAACTCTAGGTCTCACACTAACCAAAGGGGGGAAAATATATATATATATTTTACATTTAAAAATTCAAAAATTCAACTTTGTAAGTCTTCAAAAGTTCATTTCAGATTCCAAATGACGTTCCGTCATGGCCTATTGTTACAATTTCATAAGAAGGGGCAGCAAAGTTAATTTATATCCTGAAAACATTTGCTCTTTCCAAGCAAGGGTAAAGAAGAAAAAAAAATTACAGTGTACAAACTTTCATCCAGAAGGCAGGCAGTTTCATGCAGTGTCAGCGTCCCACACTAGAACTGATAAACGGTTTTTACAGAGCGGCCAGAGCAGATTCTATTCCCTATGGACTACAAGAGACTAATCCCATCAGTATGGCCGACACAGTCACCCATACTTACAGCCATCTTCACTGTATTAACACGGCTACAAACATGACACTGATCCTCTGACCCTGACACTGCTATCAGTCTGGGGGAAATGAACTTCACTGGCACGCCTAATGGCCAAACGGCTGCAAAGCACTTCGACTTAATAACAATAATGAAAAAAAACAAGCAAACAAAAAAACAGGGACAGCAGTGCACATAAAATGGGGTGGCTTCATTTTTTTCTTTCTTTTTTTTTTTTGCACAATAAGAACAATAATGTTTGTGAAGGAGGAAAGATTTAGCTTGACTTGAGTTTTTCTATCCAGACAATTTTTAATTTGTTTTTTTTTTTGAGGACAAAGATCTGTAGTGATTTCAGTTCTGCTGCAGAAGAACACAGCCATTAAATGGACCGAGTACAAACAGCAGAAACATCGAAAGATATGTTGAATGCCTTTCTAAAATACAAAGAGTAAATCCAAAGACTGGTATCGATATAGTGCTCCGTGATGCATTATGCCTGAGTTACTGCTTCACTGTTCTCATGAAAGTGTTCATTTGAAAGGGCACTGGAGGTGGATGATTGCCTACATGCTGTATAAGTGCTCAGCGTTTAAATCGCAGTGGTCCTCCAGACCAAAAAAGAGACTGCATAAGGCCCTTCCTCTGAAGTCAAGTAGAATATACAACAGATCATGAGCTCATATGGGTGTCCCCAAACCTGACTGACATGCTCGTAAGGCCAAACCTGGAAATATCTCCAAGATAAGAAACAATAAAAGGATACAATTATTATTTTTTTTTTCTGATTGTAAGAAGTTTTAACACGCAAGCGTAGCGTGGTGATTGTAACGCATTAGATAACAGGTCACTTTTTTTTCCCAACCCATAAATATTTAAGGCATCTACTTTTGTTCTTGCATATTTCTACTGATAATATGCAGAACCAATGCTGAAGATTCGTCTTCACGGCTTTGAAGATACAGTACCAACAGTTGCATGTGTTTCAAAAGATGCTGCGTGTGGACAGAGTGAGTGAACAGGCAAAATGCAGAGTGTTGGATAACATCCATTGTTGTATGTAAAAAATCTGAGCTGGGGATGAATTGGATTCAGCTCAGCGGTGTACGCTGTAACGCTGTACACGGACAGGTGTTAGTTTTAAGTCCAATTCTCTAAAAATTTCCATTGCTGATTGTCAGTCTCAAGTCAAGCTTTCTCTCCTCTGAAAATGAGCCATTTCCAGAAGTCACGCTCGCACCCCAGTGTGAAGTAAAAAAAAAAAAAAAAAAAAAAAAAAAGTTGGTTAGTCACAGTAGGCAGACCAGTGACTTTGCAGCCATATTAGACCAGACGATGCATGCTACAAAGTGTAGGAAAAAATAATTACTCCCCTCACAGAGAAAGAGAAACAAAACTATTGCAACTTGCATGCGCCTCTCCATCTTTCAGTACACTCAAGAAGAAGAAAAAAAAAAAAAAAAGACCTTGTCACACACTGCATAGAAAGCAGTTCCCACTTTGGTCAATTAAAAAAAAAAAAAAGAAAAAAAAAAGAAAAAAAAAAGAGGAAAATAACAACAACATCAAGAACAACATTAACAATGACAACATCAACAAAATAAATGTTTACACTATTTGTATCTCCGTACTAGCTTCTAATCGACATAGCTAAAAGCACTACCTACATAGGCAAAACTTGGTATTGCATAATTCTTATAATTCTGGACCCCTCCCTCCCCCAATGACTGGAAGATGAAACAAAAATAGACACCAAAATACTGAAAAATAATGCTGTTTGATTATAAACTTTTGAACAGCAACTATACACAGCCTTGATATGCACTGTAAATGTGAGATAAAGTAGTAAATGAAGCTAAAAATCAACAATGACACAATTTCATCCAGAGTACAAAATATTTCTTATCATAAAAATGTTATTATTATTATTATTATTGTTTTTTTTTTTTTCCTAAAACGGTAATAAATGCAGCAAAAACAAGTGTAGTGATGTTTTCTATATTCAAAGGCAAGGCACGTAATGTGGACTATATATATTCGTGCAAATTAAGATTATTGGAAAGATTAGTTATATAAATATATCTGATTGGAGAGGCGGTGGCATTGGGACTGCCGTGAACAATTGGAGATTTACGGGACTACTAACTCTTGAGATTCACCAAAGTTGGGCATAAAAGAAGCACCATGAGACCTAGCCTCACCCTGCAGGTTAGTGTTTAACTGAGTGCAGATTTAACACATAACAAACATGCACACACACACACACACACACACACACACACACGCACACACACACGCATGTGCGCACACACTTTCTCTTAAATTACTTCACCAGCCTGCGTTCCTCATGTTTCTTGTAATATCACAATGTAAACAGTAGCTTCATAAGCTAATGGCCCAAATGAAGATGCACACTAGATAGGTAGGGATTACATAACAACATAAGCCATTTTATACACGCCATGTGTTTGTGTCTTTTCACGTTTCTGTTTGTCATTTTACACAATAAATTAAAACAAAAAATCTACCCGAGTGCTTGGGTACGGCTCAAGATAAGTGCTGTTTTGTTCGTGTTCAGTTCTGCTCAGGTAAACGTTTACTGTCAATCACACTTCTCCACTCTCTTCTTTCCACCACGTTCATATTTGAGGATGCAATTAAATTTTTTTTTTTTCTCTCATTTAAAAGTGAACTTAAACAGTTACTCCCCCTTCCTTTAGAGTCCTAGGGCAGACAGACTATGATAGCTTCCCTTCAGTAAAAAAAAAAAAAAAAAAAAAAAAAATTCATTTGAATTGCACTTGCCTCATACGAGATATTTTCTTTTTTCCGTTTTTTTTTTTTTTTTTTTGAAAATCCTTTGTAAAGGATACGTCAAGAAAATTCACCGGGGTTGTTTTCTAACCTAGTAATACAGGTCTTTTTTTTTTTATCACTATAAAAATTCAGAGTTCTTAACTCTTAAGAGTAGATATTAACCTTTAGCTCTAAAGGAAATACAAATCCAAGATTGACAAGATTACAGATACCAAAAGGTGCCTTTTCATCATGGAAAAAAAAAAAAATCAATGAAATTTAGAAGGCAAACAAACAAACAAGAAGTCTGAATTGCTGAATTTTGTTCCTATGGACATGTAAAGGTGTGGGTTGAGCCTTCTTTGATAGGTCAGAATTGGAGCCTGCATTTCAAAGAAAGAAAGAAAGAAAGAAAAAAACCTAATTTAAAGTCCAGCCAGCCAGCCCTTGTGTGCCTCTCCTTCTACACCTGCTCAAAAACCAAGCCTAGAAATTGTGACATAAGAATGAGAAAGAAAGAAAAAAAAAAAAACACTACAAGAGACTAGCATGTCATGCAAAACATTAAGGCATCTAAAAAAAAATTTTGTATGGTAAATATCACAGTATGTCAGTTGAGGGGCCTTCTCACACAATGACTGACTGGCATGGAGAGGCTCGTGCCAGCTTTGACCCAAACCCACTCTCCTGTTCTAGGTCAAAGTCCTTCAGTGGGAGGGACAAAAGTCAGTGGAGATTGTGTAAGTGCTGCTTGCTGGTTTGTCCACGGACCTGTCACTCCAGAGTCAAGGCTTGGCCCCTCCCCCCCGCTTACTCCCCTCAGTTGCTTGTCTCCGCCTGAAGAAGGGGCTCACCAATGATGTTTATGCTGTAATTCTGGACATTTGTTGGCAGAATCTGAGTCCCGTTCGACACTTGGAATGGAATTAAGCTCGCCCAGGTACCAGGACTGTGGACACATGAGCGAGAGAGAGAGAGAGAGAGAGAGAGAGAGAGAGAGAGAGAGAGCGAGAGTGTCAGGAGCAATGGAGCACAAACATAAAGCAGACATATCAGAACCTACTTGCCTAAGAAAATTTTAATTATTATTATTATTATTTATGCGTTATTACATAACTATTACATTATTATAACAGCAATAATTATTATAACAAGAATATTTGTTTATTTTTTGCATTTTGTCTGAAAGACCTTACAATCGACCAAGTTGATATATGTTTAAAAAAAAAAATTGTTCTGTAAGTATCAAGTATATGCTGCATATCATATAATTAGCAGCCATTATTTACAGTACATAATTAAATAACTGTTAGGTATAAAAAATTTAAAAAAATTACGTTCAGCATGCAGTCACTTAACAAAGGACAATATGAAACGATTTTAAATCTAGTCAGTGATACGTATCAATGTCTGTTCGTGGTACAGGTCTCAATTATTTCCCACAGTCTGAAGGGCTTCATCCCTTCTTTAGCACTGACAGCACAGGAAACTCCGAGGAACAAAGGCGCCTCAGTAAGTGGATATTGCAAAAGAGGAGTCCCACAGAGAGCTGACACCCTCCCTCTGATCAATAGGGTTAAGTCAGAGGCTGATTGTGTACCGCACTTTCCCATCCGCATTCAGCACATGCTAGCCACACAACAACACAAGACTGTTAATTGCGAGCCACGGCGCAGGCCTTGAATGCAAGAGACGCCGCGATGCACAAACAGCATGTTGTTCCCTGGAGGGAGGACAGCGGGGGTCTGAATGGTATGTACATGTGTCGAATAATTAGGCAGGCCAGAAACCAGTCCACCCTCCTCCTTTCCCGTCTCCTTCTTAAATACCTGTCTCACACAATCGCTGCTTTCTGTTTGCAGATTACAGAGCGTGCTCCTGCTCTTTCAACACCACCCGGTGCACACAGCCATGGCTTTGTTATTTTCCCCCTTTTACTTTTTTCCCCCAGCAAAAAAAAAAATAAAATAAAATAAAGGGAGGACAGTACAGGCCAGGAGGGGGGGGGGATAGGGCGTATTGGGGTGTTTGACGGAAGGCAACAGTAAAGAGAAGAAAGTGAGCGACTTTTCCCTGGGATCTCTGGCTGCAGGTGCATAGCTTCAGTGGATCAGCTTTGGTTGCGAAAAGGGGGGGCAGTGAGGGAGATTCAGGGTTTTCTTTGGCAGTTTGTTTGTTTTCCAAAGGGGACACGAGGGCCCAGGCTGATGCCTTGGGAAGACAACAGGGTCTTGGCGGACCTAGAACACTGACTTTATTCTTCCCATGGCTGCCTGCAGTGATACGGCTGACTGTGGCCATGAATGTGGCTAATGACTTAGTCTGCATTTTATACAAATCCCCCGCAGCTAGAGGCCTAGACTTCGCTTAAAACAATAGAGGCAAAGTTCATGATTCAATGGGCAGAAACATGGTCAGAATTTACAAAGAACGGGTTATGGAGGAAGAAAAAGAAAAAGGAAGGAAATGCACTGCTACACAAGTTTTTGTGAACAAAACTATCGCAATTTTTATTATTTTTTTTTTCCTCCATTGCTTCTTTCTCCTCATTCTAACACCACCCCTTTCACTCTCCACTTTCTGGTCTGCTAGAAATCATCTGACAGGAAATGAGAGATTAAGTTTTTCCTTCCTTGCTGAACAAAGAGAGCACATAGGAGGGAAACACTCGGCAGCGATTTGGCTTTTTTTCCCTTCTTTTTTTTTTTTGTTAAGATAGCTTTTTATCCCTTTCTTTCTATGTCTCTCTCTCCCTTTGTAAGATACTACTCACTCCACACGAACACAGGAGACCTGAGCAGCGGGGGATTACTTTGTAAGATCAGTGCACATGGTCCTCAACCCTTCTGTCCTCCCATACGCCTTGCTCCAACACCAGCCTCAGCTTTAGCAGACTGCCTGGCCGATTGATCGCCGCGGCTCACGGGGTGCCACCCCCTTATTTAACAATTTCAACTTCAGCCTGGCATTACCTAATGTCTGGTTTCCCCTGGATACCAGATGGCTTAATACATGACAGCTCCCCATCCACAGGAACCCGAGGAGGGGGAGATGGGGAACAAACAACTTTTCCTCACGCGTGGTTGACTTGATCAGATTCTACACTGTTGAATCACCCTCCGCGCTCATGGCTTGCCAATCCATAGCTTTTTGTCCCACCAAAATCCTCCTGGCTGTGGTTGTAGGCATACAGCAGGCTTCGCTTGGGGATCAGGCCCTAAATTAGATTATCTAATAGCATCTTAATGGATAGCTGACCCCATTTCCTGCAGGATGGCAATGCTCAAGGCTGGGTCCAATTCAATTTGCCTCGAACCATGAAGCACCATGCATGACTCTCTGCCAATGCAACCTCATCCACATGTGAGCGACAAATTACATTTAGATGCATTGCCCGTCAAAAGTTCGAAGACACTCCATTTTTCAAAAATATTAGTAATAAATTAGCATTTTTCTTGCCAGTTTGCGATAACCTATTAACAATTAGCCATGGATAAGGGAATCGTATTTAACATGGATATACTTGCAACAATGACAAAATCATCATACTACTATACATGCTCCAAGGGAAAAAAAAAACTTATATATATCTCACTTAGCAGATATATCTGATGCACACATTCTACAATTGAAGAGTTAATCCAGATATTCCTCACAGATGCTCTTGTGAATCTTGAAGGACTTTCATGTGGTTTGTGGAGCTGTTCGGACATGTGCGTCTCTCTCTCTCTCTCTCTCTCTCTCTCTCTCTCTCTCTCAGTTCTACTCAACTCCTTCCAGAGCATCTTGATTGGGTTAAAGTCAAGTGAATAGAAAGTCCATTCTGTCCTCCTTCCTCTTCCTGTATCACTTACTCAGCTTTGACCTGTGAGTTTAGGTGTGTTTTAGGAAAGGCTGTACAGCTCTCTGCATAAAACCTTTCTATCAGTTTGACCTAGCTATATAAAAAAAAATCATTTGACATATCCTCTGTCTTTGGTCAACTGTAAAACCAGGCATCAGTACTATTATACACTCAAAAAAAATTATATGTTGGCATTACTTAACTTTTTTTATGTCAACAGGTTCCACATAACTGAGTTAAGTTGCCTTTAAGAAAGAATATTTATTTAAGTTCACTCGTTACATGGAACCTGTTGACATAAAAAAGTTAAGTAATGCCAACATATAATTTTTTTTGAGTGAATGTTGAATCTAAGCAGGCAAGTGGCTTCTCTTTTACTAGGCAGCATAAATCGGAAAATTTGCAGAAAGTGGCCCAGCAACCCCTCTGAGTGAAGAGGAAGTCTGAGCGTGATGCCTCTCTACCTGAATGCAGAATAAGTGCTGGGAGGAAGTGCTGAGCAAGGCTTTGTCCAGCCATGGGAAAGAAAGAGAGAGAGAGTGTGAGAGAGAGCACGCGAGAGAGAGAGAGAGAGAGAGAGAGAGAGAGAGAGAGAGAGAGAGGCTCCAAAAAAAGAAGAAAAAAAAAGAAGAAAAAGACAGAAAGGTTGAGGAATTAAAAATTTCCTAAAGAAAAATCCAGACACAGATGTACTCAGAGAGAAAGAGGCGTATCTGTCATTTTCAAGGGCAAAATCCATCTTGCTACATTTACAATAAGGCCCAGAATTTATAACCTACCCTGTATGGTAGGTCCTGCTCATTACAATCTCTCCTCTTGTCTGTTTCTATAGACCTATAGAGGGTAGAAATTATTTTCTCTCACACCTTGTAAGCATATAAATTGTAATTCAAAGTAACAATTTCATCTGTAAGACTGAAAAAAAAAAACAAAAAAAAAACTTGATGATGTCAGATGATCATTTATGAATATGGTATGATGACATGGAAATGAACGAGACAGAAGAAGATTCATGATAGGCCAACTCCCAAAACTCTCCTTAAAAAAACGCCCAGTACAGATATTAAGAAAACACTGATTTATATTGATGCGCCGTTCTCGATATTTAATATATGGCTTCGCAGATTCAAAACAACATGGAAAAAAAGTTGGTGTCTCTGCATAGGAAGAACCCAATACGACATGTCCGTTTTTTTATTATTGTTTGTTATTCTATTACATTCTTTTGTTTGATGCTGTGCATATTTCTGCCCTTGGTTTCGGTAATGTAGGCTGATTTTATGATATATATTATTCAATAATATGTACAGTACAGTATATGTATTTACTATGTGGCAAATGCAAAGTTAAACATAAGGAAACGCATGCATGTGCTCATAGACTGACACTAATTATAAAAAAAATGCCAGCTAATGTTAATCATTGTAAACTAATCCGTAACACCAACATGCGTTAGATTTCTATTACTGACCCGAGACTTTGGTTTTTAAAAACTCACCTGAACAATATAGCAGGACAATATCATTATTAATACTAACATTTTACAGTTAATACCCTAAGGATGTGCATTTGTCTACATGTCTGTTATTGTGTATATCGTACGGCGTGCTGAGATCTAATCTCATAGCAGTATGTGATAAAGCAAAAGAGGAGTAAGAAATATGATCCTGGTTACTCCTGCTGTTTCTAAGGCATATGAGTGGCACAGGAATTTCACTAAAAGCTGCTTTATTTATTTGCTTTTCCAGAGCCGGGTTCCATGGGGAAAGAAAAAAAAAAAATAAATCAATCACAAAAGCTGAAGTCGAACTGAAGGCGCACTCAGGAAAAACCTGTTACAAACACTGACACACACAATCTTCAAAAGGGTTTTAAAGACTTCGCTGACACTTTTGGCACATTCCCACGTGTTAGGTTGGGCAAACACATTCATGAGGATGTAATCTGAAGTTCCAGCGAAGGTGTAAATACTTAAGTCATGTCTGACATGCACCTCTTGGAATTTAAAATGGACTCCACATCAGAGTCCTGACACGACCTCCTTTCAACAAAGTTGCTGAATCACACGGCCTTCTTCTTTCGCCCGTCCTCATTCCCAAAACAAAAGTGAATGTCAACAGCTACGTTAAATATTTATCCAAGTCTCAAAGTCTTATCGATCCTGCTCTACATGTAACAGTCTATTATATTATACACTCAGTGACCACTTTATTAGGAACACCCATACATTTGCTTATCGGCCAATCACGGGGCAGAAGCTCTGTGCGTAAAATCACACAGATACAGGTCATTAGCTTCAGTTAAAGTTCAAATCGAATATCAGAATGGGGAGGGGAAATGTGATCTCCGTGAATTGACCGTGGTATGGTACGGTTGTTGGTAGCAGACGGGCTGGTTTGAGCATTTCAGGAACGGTTGATCTGCTGGGATTTTCGCACACAGCAAGCAATTCCGTGGGTGGAAATGCCTTGTTGATGTAAAAGATCAGAGGAAAATGGCCAGACTGGTTCACGCTGACAGGGAGGCTATGGTAATTTCAATTATCACTCTTTACGACTGTGGTGAGCAGAAAAGCATCTCGGAATGCACAACGTATTGAACCATGGGAAGGATGGGCTAAAGAAGCAAAGAACCGCATCGAGTTCCACAAGTACGGGAATCTGAGGCTATAGATTACTGAAAACTAGACAGTTGATCATTAGAAAATCTACCCAGTTTTGACAAGCCTGTGCTTGCTGTAGCCTCAGATTACTGCATTTTTTTCTCCCATTCTGATGTTTGATTTAAAGAGTTGTGTATCAGAGCTGTATCTGCATAACTGAACACATTGTGCCGCTGCCACAAAATTGGCCTCTTGGAATAGCCGCACGAAGGAGCATGTGCACAGGCGTTCCTATTCCTATGAAAGAGGATAGTAAAATGTACTTCCTGTATCGATGAATATTTGTTGAAGATCAGTTCAGTGAAATTGTTTATACTAGAATGCAGGTTTGGAAGAAAAGCTTAAATTAACAGGGTGAAATTTAAAAAAAAAAAAAAAAAAAAAAAAAAGGATATATATATATATATATATATTTGCAAAAATGATGCATGGTTTGCGATAAAAGCTAACAAAACAAGAACACAGGAGAAAACTTGATGGAGAGGTGGGTTGAAAATAAAGGAAACGTTTACCTTTGCCAAGAAATCCCCAAAGCCTCCTCTGAGCCATAAGACCTGACGTTTTGATTCACGGGCCAGTCACAAATCCTCAGCTGTCAATCAAACACCTCTCAGTCAGACAACGGGGCCAGCACAACGGTACTAACACACACACATTTAGCATGCAACAAGGCCAGGAGCAGTCTGTGCCAAAACTACACACACATGAATAACTTGCTCTTTTTTTTTTTTTTTTTTCAAAAATATTCTGTTATATTCTATGATATTCTATTGGTCTTCATCTGATCCTACGTCTAAATTATAATATTTTCTATTCAATTTTAGACTCGGTTCCTGGACCACAGTTTAGAATAAAATTAGGCTACTACTTTGATTTAAACATTATGTTTAATCAGGGTCCTGGAAAAGAAATGTGCCTGGAAAATGTAAAAAATGTACAAACAGCAAATGTTATATGTAGCATGCAACATTAATGGGGTAACCATTAACTTTCCTGGAAGCAAAAGAAGAGGTTAGTTTACAAAACTAAGGGCTGGGTTACATGGATATCATTCATCTGTGCCAAAAATGCTTCTGTATGGGAACAGGGACGTGCGTTCCATCTGGAGCATGCACTTCGTCGTGTAAGCTGCTGTTAGACGTGTTCGAGCAGATGGGTTGACTGAAGTATGGTCATGCTGTGTGGTGTCAAATATGTGACTTTTTGGCTTTTTTTATTTTTTGTGTTGTTGTTGTTGTTGATGATGACCTGTAAAAGTCCTAGCATTATGAATGCGTATGGAGCAGAAGAGAGCATACATATTCTAATAGACACTCATACACACATTGGGCTGACAATGCATGGACGAGATATGCGGCAAGTGCAAATGCATAGTTTAATAAACAATATGTAGTGAGGGCTGTGCAATAAATAACAATAAAGAAAGAACTTGTCACTTCATCAATCTACGCATTTCCCTAATGCCTGGCGGAATACATTGCCATCCTTTTTCTGCCCACCTGCGCTACTGTCGCTTATCAGATGCGCGGGCTCTTTACAAGCTTTAATCAGGTCTGTTCAATCTTTGAATATTCAGTGGCACTTATTCTCAGTCAATAACGCTAGCCATTTCTGGAACAGTGCCTGTACCGTTCCCAACATAAAGCCATTTCCACTGCAATAAATCTAGGAAGGCAAATAATTGATTTTCTATATTTACTCCACAGATGCTTCAGCGCTGACCCAAAGAGGCTTGGCTGGATAAAATATCCATTTCCCAGAGTGAAAGCCACATGAATTAGCAGATTGAGCACAAGCATTAACGCTGAACAGGAAATTATTGGAATTTCACCGCTCATACAGAAAAACACAGTTATGGCAGATGCCAGTATGAATGATAAATTCAATTTACACTTAATAGCTAGTGGGGAATTTATA
>JAOVYU010000051.1:15026799-15037591 GCA_025674565.1 Synodontis membranacea
GGGGGGGGGGGCAAGAGGACGAGAGGGGAGTAGAATAGAAGGAAATTACAATCCTCTTTCTCAGTCATGCATACTATGTAGACTTAATTTATCATCACCCAGACATTTTCTGTGCATTAAAGTGTTTTCACTTGCAGATGACACACTGATCTGTGATTTTGGTGTTCTTTATTCTTTTATTAAAAATGCCAAAGGCCTGAAGACTTTTTTACAGCCCAGCTATGCTACCATCTTGGGCATTAATTATTATCGCCTGCAGCCATTTTCCATCATCTTAGGAAAAAACCCTGCTAAAGTTCACTGCCTTTTTTTTTTTTTTTTTTTTACCTCACAGCCCTGCATGGTGCTGCCATAAATGTGTACACATCTGATAAACCCTTTGTTTCATGTTGTTAGCAAGTGAAAATTACAGTCGTCAGGGTTGAGTTTGGGTATTACGATGTTGCTTGGTAGTTGTCCAGATTCAGGAATGCAGTAAGTATGCATATTCAACAAGGGAAACCTGTATCGTTTTGCAGTAACAAGGTACAGTATCATACATCTACGCTAAATATTCTGCCTAAACTCAAAAGTATTATAAATCTTTCCCCTTTCTAGAATGGTGTGTGAGGAACACGCTATGGGTTCGAATCTCACCAATTCCAATTAAGACGGCTTGGGCAACTATAACTAAACTGACGAAACCAATATAAGCCTCAACATCCCCTCAAATGTTTTTTTTTTTTTTACTATAATAAATCTTTTAGATTTCTAACATTAAATTTTGGCGCAAAAAATAACATCCCCAGTGCTTGAATAGGCTGCTATCCAAAGGCTATAAAAACGTTATCTGCATGCATGTAGCTAGGCACGCCATTGCATCATGGGAACTAGTATAGATATCAAAGGGCCACAATTGGATCGCACTCAATAATCTGCAGTCTTGGCAAATGTTCACATGTACATACTCCTCCAAGCCTCATGCCTAGGGACTTGCTTTAACATAGACAGGCACTGGAAGTGAAGTCACAACCCAGTCCCTGAGCTGAGTCCAAGTTCAGGTCCAGGTAGCGGGCACAAGGGCTTCAGTTGGAGTCCCAGGTGGTTGGCAGAGGTGTTGCAACACTTCCTTTTCACCCTGTCCAAGCCACTTGAGCTTGGCACACCTTACCTGGAACAGCTCAGACCTCCGTCTGCAAACATTCACCATGGCAAACTCTGGAGCCCACACACTCCCCGGTGCAGATATTGTGCAGTAATGCTCAGGTCTCAGCCTGGCCCCAGGAAGAACAAGAATAAAAATGAAAAAAGAAAAAAAACAGGAGGAGGGTTCTAATAAGCTTTTCATGCCAAGCAGACACAAAGGTAGGGCTTTTTTTATCAATTGAAGGAATTACACAGATCATATGTCACCATATGGAATTCCTTTTACACATAATGCATTTCCTTCATGGACTCTGTGAGAAGCCATAGAGCATATCTACTGGGGGCACTCTTTGGGACAGGGGGGAAAAACTTCTGTGTGTGTGTGTGTGTGTGTGTGTGTGTGTGTGTGTGTGTGTGTTCGCGAGCAGGCATGGGGTGGGGGGCCTCTGTCAGGGGCAGCCTCGGCACACTGAACAGAAATATGCCATATGCACTCAGTGAACTGGGGCCTGCAGGGCTTCTCTCAAGGTTATTAGAAAACCCTGCTCATCCTGTGTGGAGTCTGAAAAAAACAAATACTCACAAGTGGAACTACATGAAGGCTCGGGTTCTGCCACACCTCTCTCACATGTGAGGCCCACAAGGACTTTTAAGGAGCTGCAAAAACGCTTTGGTCTAATCAAGAAAACGTCCAGCAGGTCTGTTGTATCTGATCCCTCCTGTTGTGACAATGACACGGCTGCTGAGGCAGAGCGTACGCCTTTGCCTCAGATAACAGGGCCGCCTTTGACACCGAGTTTCCTTCCCTCTGCCGGGGCCAAGAGCCAGGGCCGTGCATCCGCTGCTCCACCCCCGGGGTCCTCATCCACACAAAAGTAGGAAGCGGCAGCCGTGGCCACTCGCATTGTGACAGACCTCTCTAAATCACGTCTCATTTCATCCGCCGCTCCTTACAAGTGGTTTCGGCAGAGGAAACGATAAACACAACAACAGCACGTAAATGCATCAGCCACAGCTACCCGAGCGCTTAGAACAGTGATAGCTAATTGATTAACACTGCTGCCTCGATGAACTCGCATTAAGTTACAGTGTAAACCAAACCTGTACATCTGCAGACAAAAGTTCCTGAGCAATGTAAACAGATACTATCAGATCAAGATACAGGGATACCAAGATACTATCGAAAACAGGGTGCAGGTAGTCCAGGGTGATAAAAAAACATCACAGGTTTTTAATCCATCATGTTCACTAATGAAATGAAGTGAATTTATGTCATCTGTCTTTTACTAGTGAAACTTTATACTAGTGAAACCATTATACTGTATGTGTACCTGCTATTGTACGCTGGCATTGTTGTTGTGTCCCTGTTCCACCGCTACACAACTGATTAGCCCCCATCTTGATCAAATCCAGCAAAGCAACACACAGTCTCCCACAGATATGTAGCAGCGTGAAGACTTCACAATAGGAATTAAGGCCTGAACAATTGGCTTCAGGTCTCAGCAGCCTAGCAGACTCCAGCAAGCTGAGCAAGGACCATCCATCATCACTAAGTTGTGGTTCATGCCTTTTCTTCAGGCCATAGATTCTTGGGCTGTGTGAGCTGAAACAGTAGAACTCTGGCGCTCAGGGAAGACGAACCCAGATGAGCTCCGGGAAAGCCAGCAAGAGCATACGGCCTGCAGAGGCACACCAGTTTGAGATGAGAACCTTATCAGGAGCCATTTAAAGGAAGATGAAATGGGTTATAAGCAACTCTGGTTAAAAGACCTTTGGTGGGCAAGCGGAGACAGGGTTGGGGATGTGACTTGGGGCTGTTGACATAAACTGCTCCATGTCGCTGTAGGCTCTCCACCCAAAGAAAACCAAGTGGCAAACAAATCAAAAGCAAAGAATGCTGAGGGCAAAAGGATTAACTCTAGTTCCATAAGCTCGCTCTTTAATACACAGTTCTTAGATGAAATGTCTGTTATCTAGAGGTCCTGTGTCACTGAGAAAGGTGGTTTTGAAAAGAAAAGGGAATAATTCTATCTTTACAAGGCAGACACTGTCACTGACAGACATGCAGTGAGATAACAGGCCACTAATACAACTTACACAACCGTCCCAACAGCCTGAGAAGGTCGGCTTAATGACAAACCAGCCAAACTTGATAGAACATTTCAGTAAGTAAACAATTTGCTATCACCTCATTTAACCTTGGCAGCGGCACTTCTACGGAAGACGTTTGTGGCTTTAACCCTTAGTGCTCATGAGACAAAGCTTCGAGAGCTGCTGTGTACTCAAATAAACCAAAGGCTTTATGACATGAGCTGGTGTCTAGTGGTGATGAATTATCGAAAGGAATAGTAGTAAATGTGTTTCTAATTATTTTTAAATGATGGCAGGAAAGAAAAAATAGTAGGTCCAAAGTATCTGACCCATCCTTTTAGTCAACACACTATGCAGCCACACAAATCTTTTTTTTTTTTTTCTTTTTCTACAAGATATTGTTTTTTATTTTTTTATTTTTATTTTTTTAGCTGAATCACATTCCTCTGGAGAAGCAAACAGCTCTGAAACAGGAATGGCTAAGCAAAACAGAAACACACACACATACACATACGTACATATGTCCATGTGTATTTTTAGGCTCGTGATGTAGGGTCTGGGACATACCGACTGCTTCGTCCAGTGTTGAAAAGTAGAATGATTATGATTCACACTGTATGAAGAGTTGTGAGTCCGTGCACGTAGTGCACTGCGCCGGACACCAGGCTAAATTTAGCCTCTTTGCTACCCCTGTGCTTGGCCTCCAACCATCCCTCTGTGAGCTATCCTTTTGTTCTCTGATTCCGCATAGCTAACCTGAAACAAGTGAGGGCTTTATACTGCTTTTTTTTCTTTCTTTTTTTTCCTTGAACAGCTCTGCATCATCAAACATTTAATAGGAACAAATGCCACACTTACAGGAGGTTTCTAAATTAAAACTTGTGCCAACGATCAGGCCAAGGTGTTGTGGCTTCCTGCCTCCACTTCATTGTGATCCTCATGATAATTTGGTGCGGTTAGCAGGTTAGCTAACAATGGGAGCCTGATCTGGAGACTATCAATTAAGGTGTGAGCTGAGCAACCGCGTATGTAATGGAGAACATGAAAGTCCGCCTGCGAAGCTTGGTTTACGTTCCGTCTTAGTGGTTTCTACTGTGTGGGAAGGGGATAAGCATCAGCCGCCCTTTATCTCTCCTGCGGCACTCTGTGGAAGACATAAACGTTTGTGTAATCAGTTCTTAAAGGCCTAGGCTGGAGAGGGAGGTAGGAGAGTAGCGGGGATCTAACACTCCATTATATGTCCATGCTCTGTAAAAACAAGACAGTCTTCCCATGCAGAGGGAGTGTAAAGCAGGACAATGGGAACTATTATTTGTTGCCGAACGCCCAAACGTATGACCGAGATCCCTTCAATTCCCTTTAAGCCTCTTACTCTTACTCTCTGCAGTCACGACCAAAAGAACACATCCGTCACTACCGTCTCCTCCTCAGACAAAGTCTTCGAGCTGTAGCCAAAGTTTCAAGATGTTGTCCAATCCAGACTGCTTAAGCATCACAGAACACAAACAATGCTGGCCCTTACAGCTCCATGAGCCACTTTCATGGAAGGCTGAATGAATGAGTGCTCTGTTATAGGCTGAACAAATGACAGACGTCCAGTCGAGAGATAAGTCTTCTCCAGCTGTCTCCTACTCTGCTCATAGTGTATCTCATGCGCCGGTTCTTTTAGTTGAAGTGCTTGTTTCGCCAAAGAGTATGCTAGTACCTGTAAGTTTAATGCCCCATCTAACTCAAAAGCACTGTTGGAAACACTTACAATTTGGAGCACTTTCACATATTTCACTTATACGGAATATAAACACCAGGATCCCCCAAAGAGGGTCTACATGACATCACTGCCTTACCAAAACCCCCCAATACGTCTCATTAATGCCAGCATAAACATGCCAACTCTCGACACGGCACTCACTTCTTCACATTGAACTGAACAATGTTGTGTATTTTTTTTTTGTTTGTTTAAGTTGCATGAACCAGACATGTCCCAGCATTCTCAGCCATTCATATAAGCAGCTGAATGGATACAGCCAGTAATCACAGCTCTGCCTTAGGCCCTATGTAATGCTATAAGCCGAACTAATGTATTCAATACATACTGTACTGCGTGCCTAATCACTCTTACTGTACTGAATCAGAGAGGACAGAAAGGTCTAGAAAAGGAGCGTTTCTATAGTATAACATACACAGTCAGCATATTATTCTTCATCACCCCACTCTAAATACTCAGCGACGTACTGTATTCATTTGACAGGTCAGTGATTCAAACCAATTAGTCACAGATATCAAAATGAATGACCGTCATGTAAACGCGATGAAGGAAGGAACGAACGAACGAGGGGAAAAAAAAAAAAGAAGTAAAAAGTAAAGAAGTTTAAAGAGCGGGCTTTCTTTTATTCCATTGAAATACGCAGTCAATGCTGCATTTCACACTCATATCAATGTATACAAAGTCTTAAAGAGATTATCTCGTGGGCGACTCTGCCTGCAGTCCTGTTCCCTAGGCAATGCTTTTTGTTCATTTTTTTTTTAAATATAGGTGAGCCAAAAAAAAAAAAAAAAAAAAACGCTGAAAGAAATTAAGCAAACAAAAACAAATGAAATCATGAACAATTATTATTAACGGTATTTGCTATTTTTATATTTGCTAAGGTTTCATTTTCAAATATACGGTACATGTACTAACAGATGTGTTTGATCATAAAAATATGACCTTGCACAACTTTGATTAATAAGGGGAAGTATCTCCAGATGTTTTTTTTTTTTTTATTGTGGCACAACTGAGCGTTAGTGAAACCTTTAATGTTGTCTAGCTGGTATCTACGTAACTAGCTAGATATGGCGGTGGATTGGATTTTGTCACTCAGGGGAGATGAAGGAGGAAGAAAATAAAGACTTTAGTACAGAAGCACACACACACACACACACACACAATTAGGTTTTGGATTTCTTTTATAAAAGTCATTTTGCGCAGAAGCACAAACTCACAAGACATTTTTTGAGTGCTTTTTGTTTGTTTAATTTCAAATCACAATACTATTCAAATTTATGCCGGGATCCCCTACCTCTAGTTCCCATCCTCATTTATTAGCCATGCAGAAAAACCCTGCTACAGCAAAATGTCGCCAACAATGTGTTAAGAGTGGCACAGGATCACTCTACACGGGAATATGATCTTAATTAAATAAAATGTATACACTTGAGCTGCAATTTAGTTGTTTTCATTGGATTTTTTTTTTTTTTTAAAGTTCCTAGTCGCCATCACTTTGAACAAACTGTGCTATCTTGATGTACTAGTGATGTCCTGAAATATAAAGCTCTTTTTTTTAGAGGTCCTGTAAACCACCGTGAACAAAGAGCAAAGATTTCAGTGGGTATTATCAATGGGATAGAAATGAGATGTTTCCATGGAATTTGGTCTAGCTGTTCTGAATTTAGAACAAATCTATATAACAAATTTATCCTAACATTTTACTTCTTCAACCACAGCCAAAGAACATATTCCCTTTCTGAACACACCTATATCACCTATAACATGACACATCCTAATTGCGCTTGCCTTCTTGGACCATATTCAGGCTGCCTTTGTTTGGTTTATTCCTTATCAGGAGCTGCTAGGCTAATCTCCCTCGACAAAGCCCTCCATTTTGTGTTCCTTTCTGCAGATAGTGTTACACGGAGAGCAGACAAAACTTGCAGGGCCAGAGGGCTGTCGAGAAAGACGGTGACGATTAGCACACTTCCTCTCTCCACTACGTGAAGATCTACCAACTGACAGTTAGACGGTGAGGCCTGGTGATGTCATACAATGTGTAACTTAGGCAAACCAATGACTCGATGACTACATAAGTGCTAGCAGGTGGAGTGGACTCCATATCATGTGTATACATTACTAATCTTCCGGACTGGTCAGAAATGATTACAAATACTTACTGTACTCACATACAAGGCCACTGTTGCTGCTTGTGTATGTGTAATTTGTACGACACTCTTGAAGATAGTTGTGATTTTTCAACTTTAACATGAAAGGTTCTCACTAACGCATGTTATTGTCTTTACCGGTGAAAGGTTTTTGGGACAATGTCAAGAAGACTGGAGGTATTTACCCTAAAGCGCTTTGGCATTATGCTATGATCCATGATGTTTATCACTTTCGATAAGGAACAGCGTGAGGATTTGGAGTTCCCCTAAACAAAAAAAAAGCGGTGAGGCAGGACGCTTGTTTGTGTGTATGTGTGTGTCTGTGTGTGTGTGTGTGTGTGTGTGTGTGTGTGTGTGTGTGTGCCTGTGCTGATGTGGGAATGGGTTCCGCTCTGGCAGGCCTCTTTACAGACAATATTTAGAGGTCCCCAGTGGCCCACGTGCATCTCACACACATACATACACACTCTTCCTGGACAGAGGGATATAAGCACTGTAGGGGCCACACCGAGGGGGCCCTCCCCACCACGCGTGTCCTCATTGTTCTTCTCAGGAAAAAAGAGGGAAAAATGAGGGAGGGAGATTTTTTTTTCCTCATTTGCAGGAAAGGGAGGGGCAGTGCAGAGTGCTCCTCGTGTTATGTGCAGGAGTGAGCAAGCGGGTGAAGGAGCGAGAGAGAGAAAGAGAAAGAGAGAGAGAGAGAGAGAGAGAGAAAGAGAGAGAGAGAGAGAGAGAGAGAGAGAGCTGACAGGATTCTCTCCTCCAACTCGAGCGATATACTCAATGTTTACACAGGTGTTTTACGAGCTCGGCCGATTGGGTCGCGTGTTCCGCAACATCGCACTATAAATACTCCATCACACAGACACGTACTGTACAGACGCAGCTGTAGAGCCAAACCGCACATGGCACAAACCCTACAACTTAATGAATACCATTATGTTGAAACACTGACCTTGAAAAAAAAAAAAACCACACAAATCACTGTTGCTTTCCAGGAAATAATTCTGTAGTTCCTATGTAAAGCTATGTGATAACATGTAACAACATCTTATCTTCATTACTGGCCCTGTAATTGGAAACGTACTAACAGGATGAAGGTAATAATGCAGAGGGACAGTTTGTATTGTTAATTAGCTCATTTCTATGTTGTCCAGTGTCTCCCGGTTCTCAGATACAGTTTTTAATACGTCTTAGAGTTGGAACGCAAACTGCTCATAACTTTTCAAAGCAATACATGCAATAAATCACACCTTGTTACCCACCTGGCCTTTGAACACCTTCTTATAGTCACACCTTCAAAACCTGGCATCGTTTTATCCAAAGTCGAAGCTTCAGAGGGCAAGCTTACTATCAATGATTATCTCGTAGTAAACTTCTAACCAGATACATTATTGAGGAGGCATGAGGAAGAGATATTAGACATTAACGCTTGCGGTTAACGCTGACCATGTAGACCATCTTGGTGGTCACACTAAACTATGTATTCTGAACTCACTGGGCTTGAGTCAGCATCAGCTGGTGGACCCCGTAGGAGAATTGTCTTTTAACAATAAGGCTTGGCGAGAGTGTGAAATCAGTAGTAGTACCAGTATTCGAATGCAAAAGGCAAGGCATAAAAATGACACAGAAACTAAACACAGGTGCATGGGCATGTCCCATCTTCGGAAGAATTTGCATGGAAAATATTCAGATGAGGAAGAGTAGCCAGTAAGACCTTACACAGCTTACAAAGTGAAACTGTTTCTAGTGCCAAACTTTCCACAATTCGAAGGGAGTGGCAAGCCATGAAGTGTGCTGCTCGACTTGGAGGGAGTGAGTTGGGGATGAGATGAGGTGTAGGTCTGGCAGGGATCAGCCACAAAGCTCTCGCCTCTCCTCCACCAAGCAGCCAAAACTACAGCTGTGAGTCGAGCGTGCTGAGGTAATTGTTGTAAATGCTTCACTCTGACACAGATTACAGGAAAATAAAGCTTGCATGCCAAGCACAACACATCATTTCGACGTCAGTTGGAGTTTGTGTGAACGAAAGTGCGCGCCTTTGTGTACGAGTTAGAGAGAGGGAGAGAGAGAGAGAGAGAGAGAGAGAGAGAGAGAGAGAGAGAGACGGGCTGCCTGAAAAAGAGAGGGACTTCAAACTTGGATAGCGTTTGTTCGACCACATTCTCTGGAAAGAATGTCAGGAGGAACAAACACTCCACTGTTCCCTTGCTCTATAGACAGGAAACAGGATTTATACACAAACAAACCATACATTAGCGACGGTCTAACTATCAAATAATACATACGTGTGTGTATACAGTATACGTGTGATGGGAGGGGCAGCCGCTTGCTGGCCAGCAGGGTCTTCTGAGGTGAATTAAAAGTATTTAGGTCATTAGAGCTGCGACGTTAGAGCCGAGTGAGCTACAGCCGGAGGGAAACAGAGCAGGAGGCCCCAAGCAGGGGAGGCTACCATGTCCTGCATATATCCTGAGCTAGGCTGAGCACACACACACACACACACACACACACACACACCTACTCTTGCAGCTAACACCTCCATTGCTTCTAGATCACACACGCCATAAATATGACTGTTACAGCCCTAATGATCCGCACTTAATGCAGCGGGCTTTAACACCTCAACACATGGTGAGAAATACAGGTAAAACACTTCCTGATTGCCATACACTGAAGCCCTGAAGCCTTATAATGAATAATATCTGACATCTGGTAGTAAGTCACTTATTACCGACTCCCTGTGTGTAAGTCCACTCGCTGTCGACTCAGGAAGTTGCCTACAGTATTTCATTTATATTTTCAGAAATGAATGACACTTTCAAAGCGGAAGGACAATCTTGTAAAAAATAAAAATAAAAAATAAAAATCTCTAAAAGCAGGATTAATGATTCATACTTGGTTTAACTTTTTGCTTTATTTGAACTCATAAATTGATATGTCTATGCCTCTGTCTTACTGCCGTCTGGATGGTTTTCTTCGCAGTAGCTCAGCCTGTCCATTATCTCTCCAACTTCATTCCCCACCTTCACAACAAGTTTTCTGACTTTACAGGGGTACCCATAACAACCGCCAAACAGACTAGTGCACTGTTCTTCAGCTATCACACACACACACACACACACACACACACACACATGCATGCATGGACTATAAACACTCTTTATGAAGATGTAAGGTCTTATGCAAACACAGTCAGGTTCTATTGAGGTCTTTGAGCCAGGCACCAAACAATAGCAAGCCTAAGTGTCCATCTGCAGACGTGTGTGTGTACGTGTGTGTGAGTTTGTGTTCCTCACAGGCGGTGTGTGTAAAATCCAATTATCAAGGCCATGGCATTAACATTCCTGCAGTCTGGCAGGTGACGGCAGAGTCCTTTCAGAGCATAGGAACACTGCAGCCCAACCAAGAGCAGCAATGAAGACACAGACACTGGAGGCGGGGGTCCCTAGGGAGTGCATTCGCAAACATTGGTCCATTCTTGAAGGTTTTAAAGCCTTTTTTGTGGGGTATAAGACACTCTCTGAAGCACTGAGTTGCATGACAGCTAAAGGGTGAGAACATGCTCCTGAGGAAATAATGGGAGATGTGCACTTTAGACTGAGAAACTCCCGTGTGTACGTGTGTGTGTGTCTCTCTCTCTCTCTCTCTCTCTCTCTAT
>JAOVYU010000051.1:15137498-15147947 GCA_025674565.1 Synodontis membranacea
TTATGTTATGTTATGTTATGTTATGTTATGTTGTAGTCTCAATGATTTATTTTTTTTTCAGTTATCGCATATCATTAAGGTAGGCTATTAAATATTGGTTGTATTAGTACCTGGGATATTTATCCATAATAATAATCTCCTGAATGCCTTCACTCTGTACTTTGTGGACGTTGTATGTTAGAGACTGGTCATTGATTCTGGAAGCCAGATTCCACAGGCGTAGGTACCGCTCTCCCATACAGAACCCCACACAGAGACGCAGGTCAGAACATATACCTACGCATACAAATAATGTAAACAAATGATCATTCTAGGTTACAGCTACTGCTGACGTCAGTTAAATAGCTTTTCGTGATCGGTCTGTTTCATCTACATTTATGACTGCTGCACTATAAAAGATCAGCCTGTAAAAAAAAAAAAAAAAGCTCTGTAATAAATCTCTATATAGGGTGCCATGTTTAATGCAGTATCAAAATATTTTTGTCTTTATCTGAATTAATATACTTGTTTTCTGCTTTGTGTAATTTATGTTATGTAAAGTTATGCAAAACAAATTACACATACTTTGTCTGAAATCAAATTAAAACTCAGTATTTCTACAGTTTAGATTTAATGTCTATACTGTATAATGTACTATGTGACCTGACCAACCTGTAGTGAAAAGGCCAGGGAATCGTGCCATATGTTTATGATCTTCAGTCTCTAGATTCCAGGTATTGATTTCTGTAGTTCTGCTATGAGGTGAGGGGCAATAGGCCACTATATGGGTGCCACTCTTATTGATAGAAACATGGGAGATATAATCCTGGCTGCAGCCCATGATAGAGCGCAGGTACTGGAAAGAAGCAGTGCTGAAGAGCTCGATGTGTATTATATCACTGTGTCTTTTATAGGGATACCTTATATGTTAGGAAGGAAAGTATAGATTTTGGGGGGGGGGGGTTGAGAGAGAGAACATAATATTTTGACAGGTTCAAGATAATAAAAGGGTAAAATAATAATAATAATGATAATAATAAAATGACACTGTGGGAAATCAAAGTTCATTACATTAATTCCATTTAACTAACATTATACCAGATGCTGAGTTATATACTGTAGCGAAATTACAATTGGGTTTACTTTTCATGTACTATAAATGCAACAGAATAGTGTAAAAATGTCCTGTGACCTGCAGAAGAGCATGAAGTACTGAGAGTTCATTTCCACAGCCTGTATGGAGGCAGCCTGATGCTGAGCTTTTAGAGTAGCCAATACAGAGCCTGCTTTAGCACTGAAAACAGCGGCTTCTCCACCACTTCTGAGAAAAACAGAGAGGAAAGAAAAGGCTCTGACTAAAAATGTGAATAAAAAACAGATACCCCATTAAAAAACTGCACAAGTGCTTGTGGTGTCAGTAAAGTCTATTAAAAAGTCCAATGAATCTGTTTCCAGAGCAGTGCACTAACAAAGCTAAATGCTTTAAACAGCTTATTAATGTGGCCTACATGGGTCCCCCCCCCATTGACTCTGTTGTCATTCCAAAACAACTATCAGTACATTCATAATGCTTCCAAACTGGTTTCAGTTACTAATATACAGTAACAGTGATTGTGGACACACAATAATTCTTTTAGCAATCTCTTGGCATTAAAATCACAACGCAGTATATTCTTTGCAACAGCTGCACCTTTATCAAGTGCCACATCAGTTATCATGTGTGGGAGATACTTCCTGTACATTATGTGTCAAGTCACGAGCACCGTGCGCTTGTTTGTCTGCTCTTGGAGCTCATCATGAAAGTTTACTTGACCCTGACTCCGCTGCCCATAATGCTCTGCAGCGCTACAGAAGCAGAAGCGCTGAGCTTATCTCAGCTGTGTCTGATGAACACTTGATTATGAGCAATATTTAAGGACTTGCTCGTGCACACGAGGGCTGCCTGGCAATGATCTTATTCCTATTATCCTCTGACTGTGTTATCTGCGCTGACTGCACCCACGCTTCCGTTAGTGTTTAGCTTTCTTGTCATTTTTCAGTTTCTTGTCTAGTTCACATCAGGTATTCTCGTGTTTTCGTTTCTTCTGACAGTAGTCCCATGTTCTATATTGGGACCTGTCAATGTTTAGTTTTCAAGGCTAGTTTCTGTTTAATATCCTGTGTGCACTCAGCATTCTAATGTTCCTGTTAACCATTTTTTTTTTTTTTGTAGTCTTAACACCCATCTGAGTTTTGTTGGCTACTTTTTTTATCTATAATAAAGTCCCTCTTCCTGCAACTGCATCCTGCCTCTCTGCCCTGCTCAATAAATGACACTATGTTATAATGGTAGAACTAATGTCATAGATTAATCCATATGTTTATTTAATCCTATCAGTCATTCACAATTGAACAAAAGTTAAATATTTTTTTGGGAGAACCCAGGACTACAGCCCTACACACTGGTGCCATGGATGTAACTGATAACTATTTGTGTGACAACACGAACAAACACTTGGGAAGAATAAAAGTGAATGATGGAACAGGTCTCTGCATGATCAGGCAGTTCAAATCAGTTCACAAACTGCAACAGTGTCATTTCAGACATGGCTGATACGGAATAACATGAATAATAGTAAAACTGAATTAATAAATGTGAAACCCCATAAGGATTAACAAGTCATTGTTATGTACAGTATGTATGTAGGTGTGTGAGAAAGATACAAAAGCATGAATTTGATTTTCATCAGAATGTTATTGGTTGAGACATAGCCTTATTTTATATAGACTTGTGGCTTACTGACCTATAGATACTAACCTATAACCAAAGAGGACATAATCTTTTACAGAGTTGTGGGAAACCAGAATGGAGTTGTCTTTATGAATGGGGTCACAATCAAGAGTGAGGTTCACACAGTGGACCAGCGAGCAGGACGCTGTTAAATCAAACACCTAATGAAGAGAACAAGAAAAATAGTACATACACGTGTTTGTTGCAACGTTGTACGCATGTATAGCATTTAAACATCTGGTGCATTGACGGTGTCTTACCTTGACTACGTGACTGCCATCGTAAAAGACCACCAACAGTCGTCCATCACAGGTAGATGTGATGACAGGAACATCCACTGACGTTGCATCTGTATAAAGCACTTTTCCAGAGTGCACCTCTTGGACCTGTAGTCTGTGTCCCATCCTCAGTACCAACACTGTATCCTCCAGGCAGAGAGTGAGCTTTTCAGGGATGCAGCTTGGATTAGAGACTGAATTGGGCATGATTTTGGCAAGGGTTACTGAATCCTCCATCTTCCAAAGGTTAATGGTTCCATCCACAGAGCATGATACTGCATGATACTTCCCCAAGGCCAGTGCTGTTACAGGACTCATATGACCTGTAGGCAAGGTGTGGTTGAATCATATAAAATAAAGGTAAAGGTAATAAAGCTTATTTTAATAAAAAATCAACAAAACTGTTGTCCACAATTTGGAGAGCAATTTGCTTAATTACAAGTACAAAGGTATAAGAGAAAGAAAACAAGTGCTTTCCACCCTTACCAACAGTCAGAAATTCAAGCAAACTTTTTCCTCTGGGAGCTAGGTTCATTATATAATTTACTTTTCTTATTTGCACATTCCAGTTCACACCTTTTTGTGCTTTCTACCTCACTGATCTAATAATCACTGGCCCACCTAACAATTAAGCTCATGCTTTCAATATTATCTCTAGTTTATATAAATCATACTTTTTAGGAAGTCTTGCCAATGTGGTTTTTCTTGTCTATACAACTAAATATTGTTGCTGAAGGCTTTCCTGTGTACTTATCTCTTTGCATGTGTGACTATGGTTAAATTTGTTAATAGAAACACTTAATTCCTCAGTTGTATCTCATTCTTGGGTTAATACATCACTGTTTAATATACTGTGTGTAATGTATACATGCAATAATATTTTGCTTAAGCTTAACTGAGAGTGTATTATTTCCAATGTTGTATGTAATATAGTTCTACCTGCAAGTAGTGTGCATGTTATTCCTCCTGGTGGCAAGAGGCAGGTGTAAGATGGCACCAGGACAGGCACTGGTGAGAACTGGCACTGTGTCAAGAGGTCATGCAAGTAAGAGAAGCGCTGAGGGTCACCTGCAGGTGGCATGCCAGTACAACGGAGAAATGTCAATCCAGGAAAAGCTACCACTGACTGTAACATATTTCTTGTGAATGTTGACAGTACCTGGAGCCACAGGCTTATCCTGGGCAGTGATGTGGAGGAGACGCCCCAGTAACTGAGATGCCAGTTGGCATGGGTCTTTCGATAACACAGGGCGTGAGAGACAGAGAGCCTGGGCCAACATACCTATATCAGGCAACTCTCTGTAGCACAAACACCAAAAGCACAAATACGTCTACAATCTGATAACACTTTACTACATCTAAAATCCCAACTCAATATAACTCTACTAGACACACATGATTTTAAGTATCTTACTTATCTGGCATGATAGCAGCTTTCAAATCCTCTTCTACATTGCTGACAGACAGACCCCAGACTTTATGCAGAAGGAACTCATAGTTAAAGAGGCAATGCTTGAGCAGAGACAGAATCTGACCTGAATGAATGAGATGGTAGGGCAGTCCGTGAAGCCTTCGCAAATTAAACACATAACTTTTCCTACCGTCCTCCTCTCTACTCCATGCGAGTGGCTGGAAAATATGACTATTAGAAGCACTGCTGCTGAAATAATCTGCAAAGTCTGAATGGATAGCCCTCTTTGAGTCTTCTGTTTTCAAATAGCGCTGGACAGTGACACTGCTGAATACGGTGTGGGTCCAGCACAATACCCATGTCCCATCACTTTCCACCTCCATAATGTGATATCTGAGTTCCCACCTCAGCCGAGCCAAAATACCATAAGGAACACTGGGATATCCTGAGTTGGCTGGGGTCAAATTATACAGCTGTGTGAGCTCCTGAGCAACCCGCCTGTCATGTCCTAACAGTTTCAGAAGTTCCTCTTCTGTCACACCTCCACGGGAGAGCGAGATCAGTGATGTAGCACGTCGCACCAGATTCTCACCATACTCACGCTCTAAACGTGCCAAGAGGATCAGGAAAAGACTTCTTAAATCCCCAGGAAGGCTGAGCTGTTCTGGCGAGGAGAAAGAGGTCCACAATCTGCTTTCGCTGTAGGCAAATCTAAGATAAATAGGAAAAGGACAGAAGAGGCAGGAGCGCAGCAAGAGGCTCCACTGGTCCTCTTGAAGATGATAAGAGTCAGACACAAGCTTAGAGGTCAGACTGCCTTTGATTTCCTCACTACTCAGGGGAGGAATAGCAAGAACTGATACCTTAACTTGGGTCTGGAAGGACAGAAGGAAGGAAAGAAGGAGAGAAGGAAATAACAGATAGGGAGAGTATGAAAAAATGAGATCAATTTTCCCATCCTATACCTTTTCTATAGATTTGGAGTGAAAGAGCACCTGTAGTGAATGAGCAGTGGTGGACTGTGCATTGGCAGACAGGATAGCATAGACATGTTGAGGTAGAGGAGTGCAAAGCCAGGACAGATCAGCTTCATGTTCTTCACTCAGCTCATCCAGACCATCAAGCACCAGAGCCAGTGGCCTGTTCTCATTCACCAACATCAACAAAGAATGCAGCTCATTGCACAGCTGTGCCAAGGACTGTGGAGTGAGAAGCAGACTCTTAAGGACACTACAATCAAAGTGCATCAACTGTAGTGCAACTCAGTGGTGGCATGTCCAAAGGGGAAACTTTTCCACAGATTTTAATCCTCATTCACAGCTCCAAGCACTTTAAATTCCTTTTAAATTCTAATTACCTCTATTAATTGTTGAGTGCCCAGCAATTAAAAAGATTTTGCTATTTGACAAATATAAAGTGATGCTTATTTGATTTGGCTAGTTTCTGGTCTTTTTCTTTTGGGTTTTAATGTGCAGTTAGGCTGAAAGTTTTGGAAATGTTTTTTAAAAAATATATTAGATACTTCTAGATATAGATTCTCATATAGTAGCAATGAGAATCGCACCTGTGAAATTGACCATAGTTGAACAAAGGTACATCTAAGACCTATCAGAATGAGTTGCTCGAGTGTTTGCCTGATGTACGTTGTCGACTATCAACTGCCTTTTTTGGGACTACTTTAAAAATTCATTAGGAAGTTGTCTATGAAATAAGTCAAGTGTGATAAAAATGTAAGGTCCCAAGCCACTGCTAGTGCATTTGGATTACATAAGAAAACATAAGGGTTCACATAAGAGTTTATATAAAAAGTGCCTCACTGGGACATTTCAAAAAAAACAATCTAAATTATGAAATACTGCTAGGAAAACTGGAGTGATCAGTTACCTCGGATATTTCTGTGTTTTTGCAGTAGACTTCTGCTATCTGTGTACAAAGTGTTTGCAGGAGAAGACGCACATTTCTGCTGTCTGATGTCAGTCCAACAAAACACACCAGCACCGTCACATCTCTGAGATTAAACAGGAATATACTGGTTACAGCTGATTGATCTGAGGGACCATTCTCATCTATACTTTAACTTATGTTGATCTCTACAATGCTTTTTTTTTTTTGCCTACCCAGGTATCCAAGTTGGTAAAAGCTCTGTCACCTTGGCCAGGATGGTGCTTTTCCCTAACCCTGGCTCTCCTAACAGCAGCAAAGCATTCTGGGAGGAGGCTGACTTTTGCAGGGCATCCCGCACTTCCAGCAGAAAGTTCTGCCTAAGCTCAAAGCTCTGTGCTCTGAAAAATAAATAAATAAATAAAAAAGAATAAATGAAACCAATTCAACCAGTCAGGAAATGATATTATTACAATTCGTTCAAACTAACCGACAATTAAACCATACAAGTGATTTGAAACTCACAGTGTTTTCCCATGTTTAAGATGAAGCTGAATTTCCTCCTGAATTTGAGTTCGTGAGGCTTCTTTTCTCATGATATCAAAAGAGCCTTTGATTGGTCTTATGTGGATCACCCTGTAACAAAAGTGACCATATTTATCCTGCTCTCGGTACATTCCGGTAAAGAACAGCTCGTCTTTTTACATCTATACCTGCTGAAGGCTGCCATGACTGTGCGTAGGAAATGAGAGCAGAGACGTTCTGTGTAGAACTGATGTGATCTGTTGTCTTTGGGGCTAAGACCTTTCCTCCCCCAGCTTACGTTAATCTCATAGATGTTAGTGTGTCGCAGCTTGGAGATGAAAGCACACACATAGACAAGTTTATATGACCACATATACAACTGCATCTATACAGCTAATTAATGTTGTGAAATCATTCTCTTCTGATTCAAAGTGGATTCCCATGCCCACAGGGCAAAATGATTGAATGGTTTGATGCCGTAAATCATATGCTATGGCCATCACAACACAGTTAAACACCTACTGTATGGAAAATTTTAGATGTGTTATACAGTCACTACTACTCTCCACTACCGTCAACATCAACCAGTTGCAGGAAAGTCTCTTAGAAGAATTGCGTTCATCTCTCCAGTACAGTTCAGGAGATTTGTAGATTCCATGGCAAAACACACTGACACTGTTGCAGCGGCTCATGGAAGCCTAACACGTTACTGAAACACTAATGAATGAGTCATTTTGACCTGAACAAAACATAAAGTTTAATTATCTCCTATGATCCTTCTTAAGCAGATGCAATTCTTTACTTTACCTTGCTGTGGACGTTGTGGATGAAGCTCTGCTGTGCTTGATACAGGGGGTGGTTGAGCTCCGCTCTGCCTTTCTGCACATCAATGTACTGTGAAGCATATTCGCTCTTCAGATTAAATAGGAGGTCAGTGATGGTGCGCTTATAACAGTGACTGTACTCCTCAGCAGGGAGCTTTGCTCCAAGACCCTGTTCTACCTCCCAGTCCAATACTGAAATACAAAAACAATGTATATTTATTGAAATAAATTAGGTCCACTAGGAGTATTTCACCTGGCAAGAAACACCACATGTACAGTACCTGTCCTAAGCAGGCATAAAGTTTGTGCCTCTCCAATGGCTTCTGGTCCATTGCGCTGCAGCACCCGATATATTTGCTTACATGAAAAATGCCATGCTTTCCTCGCTGCTTTCCTACGTTCCCCGTCACGGCTCAGGAAGTCAGGGTGGTGCGCACTGATGCCAGGAAAATAGTCAGTAAGTTTGAACACTCCTAATAGTCATTCAGCTCAATGACACTCGTGAATTTGGCAAATATGGAATAAATTGGTCATTTCTATCATTTCAAACCTGAGTTTGAATATATCCAAAAGTTTGTGGACACCTGTCCAATCATATCCATACATGTTTGTAGTTTGCTCACATAATAACCACTGCTTATCTGAGAAAACTCTCCACTAGATTTTGAAATATGAATATGGCTGTGGGGATTTGCCCGTTCAGTCACAAGAGCATTAGTGTGGTCAGGCACACTGTACATAAATTGCAAAATTAAAAACATTGTAAGCATAAATTGTAAATACTTGAAGATGCACACTGAGAGTCAAGACTATAAGAAACATAGAAACCTTGAACTGTCAGTTTGATGACTTAACTGCCCGTCAACGTCTGCTAAACACCATAAACACATGACCACTTCTGCAGAATATACCATGGAAACTGAAAGCATGTCCTTTATCTACCTAAATAAACAGCGCAACAATACGTATTAGCTCCTCTAATCCGCACCTGCTCAACAAGTAACGTTGTTCACCATTTTCTCTTCTAACGTTACAATTGCTAAAAAAAACAAGTTTAAGAACACTCTAACTGTGTCCAAACAATAACACAGTCAAAGAAAAAAACAGGGGGGAAAAAAAGGGAAATTTATGTGTGGTTTTTAGACACATGACATGACATGAGGTGCTAATTTTTTTTTCACATGTATGCCACGTGGTTTCATTTTTCTGATGTCATTTTCTCACACGACTAATTCTTTTTCACACGAGCACGAGTTGACGTCATACTATAATATTCACATGGTGTAACATGTTTGTCGAGCTTTCTTCATACAACCCACATCCTGTGAATTGACTGCTGTTTTGTCTCAGGATTGTACTGATCTGACCTGATTTGTTATTTAATAGCTGCACCGTGCTTGTGACAGATTTTTGCTTAGCATAAGATATAATACTATACATGCCTCTGAAAACATCCCATTGTCAGATATTTAGCATTACTATCAGTTCTTTTTTGTACCGAAAAATGGTATGTTGTATAATCTGTAGTAAGTGGCTAGAGACTGCTTGGCCTGTAGCTAGCTATATTAATCGTTAATTGCCATGCCCCTATGGAAAGTTTTACATTACAGATAACTATTGCTTTTTATTATAACTTATATGTCACAGATCAATAAGGTTTTGGGCACAGGAGTTAGATTTGTGCGCAGTATAGCTCACTACACATTTAATGACACTTTCTGTAATATTAGTGTAGCGATGTTCATGTTCTTATCTTCATTCTGAATGCACATAAGCCTGCCAGGTTTTCATAGCACCCGGCATACAATAAATTGATATTAATGAGACAAATTCATTTTTGCATTAAAATTAATTTTATAACTAACATTAAAACTGAGAGTATGGTCTGTATGAACTCTCTCCTGTCTACCTGACAGGCAGCAGGCGGTACACAGGTGGAACTGTGTTCTCATCTAGTCGGTACCATGACAGCAAGAGGGTCAAATCCCGATCAAAGTCTGCCCAACTTCTCGCTAAGCACGCCTCTTCTCCATCTTCTCCATAGCAACTGGTGTTTTCGCTCAGTAAAGCAGAGCTTCCTGTATTCCCTTCCTTTTCAGGGCACTCTGGTTCTGGTGTAAAACTATCAGCACTGCTATTAGTAATGCTGGATTGAGTTTCAATAATTGCTTCTTCCAAGACTGACTGCTTCTTGGAAACTCTTTCCCTGTCTCTCATAACAATTTTCAAAATTGCCTCGAAAGCTTTTTGGGAGATTGTAGTTGGCAATGACTTGAACTCGTGCTTCTGACCTGTGAACAGCTGTGGAGAAATGCAAATAAAATAATAAGAGAAAAGCCATTGTGTCCATAATTAGGCATATTCTTACAATCATTGATAAAGTTGGTCACAAGGATCTCAGAGAGACTCACAAAAAAGTTTGGCCCCTCTGTCTCTTGGCACTTCTTAAGCATGTGCAAATGCAACTCTACTGAATCATGGTGGTCAGTTACAGGGTCTTCCACCCCTCTGCGCAGGTCAATCATTCTGAAATCATATCCTCTCTGCTTACAGTAGAGGTACAGCTGAGGATACACACTCTCCATCAGCGCAGTGCGCTCTGCAACTGTATCTACACATGTTAAAAGCACACTCAGTAAAGACAATTTTCATAAATCTTTTCATATAGACAATGGAGCTGCAGTCTTACACTTTTGGGGCAAAAAAATGGGCCAAAGTTCTTTTTGCCAAAGAAGTGCTGCAGCTCATCGGACGTTGAAGGCAGAACTCCATCAAAGGGTA
>JAOVYU010000051.1:15178434-15188604 GCA_025674565.1 Synodontis membranacea
TTCAGATCTTTGAGTTCAGCTCATGCAAAATGGGAGCAAAACCAAAAGTGTTGCGTTTATATTTTTGTTCAGTATAGATATACAGTAGTGAGTAAAATGATACCACTGATTTGCTTTTCAATCCAGTACCAGGTAACACCAAGACAATAGCTAATTCCAATACATTGAAAAGTCTTTAGCTCCAGATCCACCACAACCCTGATTTGGATAAAGTAGTTACTGAACACAAGGCAGACTGGGTCCATGGATTCATGCTGTTGATGCCAAATTCTGACCCTTATGTTTTCATATCACAGCAGAAATTAAGATTCATTGCACAAGGTGACATTTTTTCCAAACATTAACTGTTTGGATGTGCCTGTGGTCACTAAAGCCTGTTCGTGGCTGACAGAAGTGAACCTCCATGTGGCCTTCTGCTTTGTAGCCAATCCTCCTCAAGGTTCAATGTGTTATGGGTTTAGAGATGCTGAACTGCTGCTCACGGGATGTTTTTTGTTTTTCACACCATTCTGTGTAAACCCCTGAGACTGATGCACATGAAAATCCCAAGAGATTAACAGTTTCTGAAAAACTCAAACCAGCTTGTCCGGGACCAACAACCATGCCACAATTATAGTCACTGAGATCACATCACCCAGATGGAGGAAACAGCATTAGTTCCTATGCTGCACATCAGTATTGTGTTATAATGTTTCATCTTTCATTTTGTTTATTGTTTACTTCTTTTATAAGCCTTGTTTGTAAATACCAATCTGTCTTGCCTAATTAAAATAATGTGTAACAATGTTCAAGAACTTGTTGCTCTTAGTTTTTTTTTAATCACATATGGCAGCTGCTAATACAAGTGAACGAAGATTGAAAGAAAAGTATGTCGACTAAGTATATTGTATATGACAAGTATCCTTTCTGAATGAATCAGCTTGTTTGGAAGAGTCTTTGGTGGAATGAATGGAATGTACCTTCTGTCATCTGAAACGTTTGTAAAGTGACCCAATCACCTGACTTTGCAAGAAAATAGATGTCAATATCAGCTTCACTGTCCACAAAAATGACCAGATCTCCCCTCCAAATCAAGTGGTGGGCCTTCACAAAAAAAGAGCTGTCTCAGTAGGACAATTTGTAAACAGTACACTATGTAGTACAAACTTTTATTAGATTATCACTGTATATCCTCTAGAATACAGGCTTCCATCGGTGATGAAAGACTTGCAGCACTGAACTCTTGTAAAACCTTGAGGAATAAAAGCTCATGCTTAATTCAAGAAACAGGACCACATGAATGGATTATGAGCGGAAAGCCTTTCAGCCAGTCCGCATTCCGGACATCCAATCAGAAAAGGAGCAGTGAACAGAATGGCTTTGATCCACTCACATTTCCCACTCAGCTGCTTTCCATGTTTTCCGCTTCCAGCCTTTAATCTGACACCAACCAAACCACTTCTGAAACTAAACCACCGCACATGATTCGATTTGGAATTTTGTAGGGTTATGAGTATGGTTCATGCACAATATGAATGAAATGATCATACTGCAGCAGTTGTCATAAGCCTTACAATAGCCTATGTTAAGCCAAACCGGTTGTTGATGCATGGTCAGTGATTGGCCTAGGAACTAGGAATGTGAATATATTCATCAATTCAGGACTATTTATCAAAACTCTCAGAAAACCTGAGAAAATCTGGAACACCTGAAAAAAAAGGTAACTTGCATGCAGTATTGCGCATAAGGCCAGTACTGCGATAATGAGTAACAAAGGATTTATTTTGGCGCCAATATCATGCACGCTTCAATCCCTTCTGTCAGATTTGCCACACACTACTGTCTCGCCCTAGTGCAGTGGTTCTCAACCTTTTTTTCTTGAAGAAACCCTTGCCTGTGTCCAAGACAAGCCAGATTTTCAGATTACACCGAATTTTGATTATCCTAGTGGGTGTGTTGTTGGGATTCCATAATTTTAATGTGCACAGATATAATTTTGGTAACGTCACAACCTCAACGCACACAAAATTGAGCGCAACCCAAGGTTGAGAACCACTGCCCTAGTGTATGTGTGTGTGTTTGTGCATAGCTTGGATGAAACTCAACTGTGACTCAGGGCTAGAGTTTGCCGGGAATGCTCCTTTAAATCGGGCTCGAAATGTTGGGAGAGGGGGCGGGGCTAAAGTTCACGCTCCTGTCACTCAACGATATTCCTGAGAATTCAGCTCGAGGTTCCAGCGCAACGAATCCGAGATGGGATGCGTGTGAAGGGGGAAAACCTTTTTTTTTTTTTTCGTCCTTCATTCTCTCGGGGGAAAAAAACAGAATGCGGTAAAAGTGTGGTTTGGGTTGTGCTGGCAAACAGATGGCTGCGACGTCGCGCGGTATTCGCGGTGCTGCTCAGGTGAGCGCTTTCTGTTCAACACGGAGGCAAATCAGCGCAGCTCGGAGGCGCGCGCGCACCTGGCGGAGCCACGCTAACGCCGTCATGCTCCTACTTGCCGCTTGAGAAACGCTGGCGCTACTTGCGGATTTTTCGCCTTGTGGTTTTTTTTTTTTTTGGGACAGGAGAATTTACTCCAGGGCTTGTTCGAGCCTTTTAAAGACATCGGGGACTGTTTTTTTTTTTTTTTTGGAGACATTTTGACGTTGCATCGATGGAGAGGTGGGCGTTGTTTCTCGTGCTCGCGTGCGGCGCTTCTCACTCCGCGCGTTCAGGTCAGTGCACTGCAGGTGCCATCAAAACAAGAACACACGCGCGCACACGCACCCGCACCCGCGTTTCGGATATAGCTTATTCTATTCTATTCTATTCTAGTCTTTTGAATTAGCGACCTAGAAGAACGAGTGGGCAAGACCAGTAAGATGTCTACAGTGTAAGGTTACATTGTCACAAAAAAAATAAAATTTCTGAACGATAGCTGTAATGTTGGCATCTCCACCATCCAGGTGTGAAATAAGTTTTTTGTAATAATTTACAGTCAATGCTTTCATGACTGTGTGATGATCCTGTTTTCTCCAAAAAAAAAAAAAAAAAAAAACCCTGGGGGATGCAATTATATTTGTATGGCAAACATTTTAGAAATGTAAAATTAAATAGGTAATATTTGAGTAAGACTGTTGTATAAATTATATATTATAATTATATTGTAAATTGTATAAATGTATTATTTTATACTCTGATTTACGGTCAGGTTTGCAAGTATTTTTGACACAATTTTTGTAAGTTTGCCTCTGTACACCACCACAATGGATTTGAAATGAAGCAATATTAATGTGACTGAAGTGTAGACACAGATTTTAATAATATTAAAAAACAACAACAACATTGCCTCAGCCGCTTAAGAATTACAGTATTTACCCTCAAAAGTAATTGGACAATTGCCAGGTGTGGCCTGTTTTCTCAGTATTTCATGAAATGTAAATAGACAAAAGGTCTTTATTGAAAAAAAAGTGATTGATTCATTTTTTTTGTATTGATTGTGTATTGCGTGGTGCGGGTGAGCTGGAGCCAATCCCAGATGACATCGGGCGAGAGGTGGGGTAGGCAGGCGTATTGTTGTCAATGTCTACAACCAAGAGAAGCTTTCATGAATGTAAATACGGGTTACAAAAATGTAAAGAGGGTTTACCTCAAGATGCAAACCACTGGTAACACTCAAAAACAGAAACGTCACATTCTGAAACAAGATCCCTTGGGTAGTTGAAAACAAGACTGACTTGTACCAGAATGATGGAAAGAGTATGAAGCAAAGGCTTGTGATCCAAAGCATATCACGTCATCTGTCAAACATGGTGCAGGCAGTGTTATGGCATGGGCATGTATGGCTGCCAGTGGTCATTGGTATTTATTGAAGATGTGTCTGCTGATAGAAGTAGCAGGATGAATGAAGTGTATAGAGCTATACTTTCTGCTCAGACTCAGGAAAATGGATAGAAAGCTTCACAGTACAGATGGATATTGACCCAAAATGTACAGATCACACACACACACAGTGAAAGCAACCCAAGAGCTTCTTGAGGCAAAGAAATACAATTCTCTCAAATGATCAATTCAGTCACGTGAACTCAACCCAATTGAGCATGATTTTCACTTACTGAAGACAAAATCTGAAACAAAGACCCACAAAGAAGAAGCAAGTGAAGGCAACTGCAGGTCTGGAAAAGCACCTCAAGGGAGGAAGGTCAGCATTTGGTGATCTCCGTGGGTTCTAGACTTTATCAATCATAATAATAATTTGACTAATGATTGTTTGTCCATTTACATTTACATTTAAGGCATTTAGCAGACGCTCTTATCCAGAGAAACGTACAAGGTGCTTTGTAGTCAAGAACATTTCCACACTAATAAAACCATGCTTTTACTTTTGAGCCTGTGTAAGATGAGGGACTACGTAAAAAAATGGCTGTAATTCCTAAGCAGTTAATGCAATATTTTTGTTAAACCTCTTGAATTAAAGCTGAATGTTTATGTTTCAGTCACATCTTGATTGCTTCATTTCAAATCCATTGTGGTGGTGTACAGAGGCAAAGTTACAAAAATTGGGTCACTGTCCAAATACTTATAGACCCAACGTTATGATTTTCGTCGAATTATAGTACCAGATGTCAACTCTTATTGCAGTTCACACAACCCATAAGCACTCCTCTTAATTTAATCCACGATTTCATTTGATGTCGCATATGAAAATAGTTGTTATTTGTGCCTTTGTGTTTGTTAGGCTGTGAGAACCGTGTATGTAATCCTCGTATGGGTAACCTGGCCACTGGACGCCCCATGCTCACAGACACGCAGTGTGGCTCCACTACACTAGAGCACTTATGTCGATATGAAGATGGCAGCTGTGTACCGCAGTGTGAAGTGTGTAACCCTCATGCCCACCCACCCGCCTACATGACCGACTCGTCCTTCACACAGCCACCTACATGGTGGCAATCAGCTGGAAACGCTATCACTGAAACATTGCAGTTGGATCTGGAGGTGGAATTTTACTTTACCCACCTGATTGTGATCTTCCACTCACCACGCCCCGCAGCCATGACTGTGGAGTGTTCACGGGATTTCGGGAACACGTGGAACACCCTCCAGTTATACGCCCGCAACTGTAGCTCCTGGTTTGGACTGATGGATGGCCATGGCTGTACTGAGAAATACTCATCACCAAGGCCATGTAGTGGTGGAGAGGTGAGAGTGTGTGCAATGATGCAAAACATAGATTCATGATACCCAAATACTATTGTAATATAATAAATAATTAAAATTCAGTGTTTCCCACAGAAAAGAGGTGAGTGCATGGCAAATTTGACTTATGACCTTTTAAGTAGGGTTTTACTACCCCAAGGCTCATAGAAGCAACATTGGTAAAGGGTGTAGAGCTTCTTATTGTGTTTATATGCACTAATGCATTTCCCTTACAATAATAGCAATTCACAAAAATTTATTAATTATTTGAAAGACAGGACTGGTTCACATAGAGATAGACATGATTGACACTTAGGTCTCCATTGGTCTGGACCAACGATGCCTTCTAAGCTCATTTAATCCCCCCCCCCATGACTTCTATATTACAGCTTCTATTAAGTGCAATGGGTGTTTTCAAATGTACAAGGTGTGGCTATTAAATAACGAGATTGAGCAGTCCAGAGCAGTACAATCCTGAGCAAAAATGGCAGTCAATGCCAGTTAAAATTGAATTACAGCATCAGTCTCATTATTTAGTAGCCACACCAGAGGCGTTCTGTCCCTGATGGTCAGTGGTATCAGAACACTACCAGAGTTGGATGACTGGCTCCTACGAGCCTCACCAAGAGCAGACCACCCACCTTGCATGCATAATATTACTCAGTCTCACCGTGTACTCATAAGACAGTGCCTTTAATGCCACATTAAGTATGCCACAAACATATGATTCACTGAGAACACAAGTGTCCCTGTCGGCCTAACGTGTAAGATATTATGACTCGGCCAGGTCACCACGTGTGGTACAGTACCAACTCCTGGTGTAGATGATGGACTGAAGGTGGCAACAGCAAGATGGCAATCTGTGACATTATCAGTCAAGGTGACAAGTAGATAAGTTGCTCTGTCTAAATTTCACCAAAGCACATCAGGTGGGCACATCAGTAGTCACCTTCACTGGGGGGAACATTGCTTTTTTCAGAGACACCCTGGTGCTGCACAATGGTGCGGCTATGCCCATGGCAGTGGTATCTACCTGAGCAGATATGCTGTCTCAAGTGGCATCTTCAGCCTAGTCAACTGTACTGTACCTGTGAGTTTGGCCCCTCACAATGAATTGCCAACTGAGACCCGCAACCCTGAAGCCCAGCTCTGTAAATGGTATCTGCCCCATCAAGTGGTATTGCCTGATTTGCAAAATACCAACCAACTCTTACTTACTCTCTCTCTTACTCTCTCTTTCTCGATACACTACTAGACAGCAAGTCCCCATATTAACTGAAGGCATATGTGGAAAGGTGAGTCCCCTCCAGCTATGAGATTCCCCTAGCAAGTTATGCAAGTTGCTGAACTGCCAAAGGTTTCTCTGAGAATTACATGCTCTGGCAATAAGCCTGCCTTGCATGTGCTGGTATCTAGAAGACTCAGGGACAGCCTTGTGGTTGAAACTAGGTTTTCTGCCCAAAGTTATATCACCCAATTTTGTCAGTCTGGTGAGCGACCTTGCAGTATTTTATAGACATAAACCCCCTAAGCATTTCTTGGCAGGCACAGCAAGAGTACACTGACCCGACACCACCAACCTAGCGAGACCCTGTTCCAAGGGAACATGTCAGTGGTATGTATTGTGTCATCCAGTATTGTATGACTTTATTGAAATGCCTCAGGATGTAGATACACAAGAAGGTATTCAGGTGATTCTCTCTTCTTCTGGCAGTTATCCAGGGTTCATAGTCGACACTTGCGTTATTTGGATTATTATCCATAGCATTTAATTCTATATATTTGTATTATATTTATTTATATAGGTTGGTTCTCTCTCTGTCGATTTTGTTAAATCATATTGGTATATTATTCGTATACCTATCATATCATGTTCTTGTTTATTATTCAGGGGAGTAGGGAAGCGTGATAAAAGGACCACCAGTTGTATTCACAATGATGACACACCAGCTGGTGAATCTTGACTATATACTAATTATTCATAGATGTGTAAGCTGTGTGTGTATGTGTTTTTCCAGGTTATATATCGTGCTCTCTCTCCTTGGGGCATAGTAGAACCCTACAGCTCAGAGGCTCGTGCCCAACTTGGCATCACCAACCTCCGAGTTCGACTGCTGCAGCCCCAACCGTGCCCGTGTCAGCTCAAAGAGAGTAATACCAGCCTTGTCAGTGTCCCCTATGCTATCTCAGACTTTATCCTGAAGGGAGCCTGCTTGTGCCATGGCCATGCTGATCAGTGTGTGCCAGTCAGTGGCTACATGGCCACACACAAACGTGGCCACCCTATGGTAAGTTCAGACCCAATTGGAGGTCTTTCAACTGTGTATGGAGTTGCATTATTGTTCTGGAAATTAAGTCTCAGATAGACACAAATAGACTCTATGGATTTTTAAAGAGTTGTTGTCCTGACCTGATTTAAAGCATTTAGATGTTCTTTTAAACAAAGGTCAAGCATGAGTTGATCTTTTACTATTGCAATTGGCAAGGTAAGCCAATTTCAGGATGCAGTTCAGCGATGCCAAATACACTTGAGCATTGTATAAAGAAAGTGTTAAGTGTCTTCTCAGGAATGTTTAACTTGTTAATAATAAGCAGGTATATTTGCTGTTCTGACAGGCATTTCTAACAGTTATATAAATGGTTGCTTGCATAACATAATATATTTTTTCTACTCGTATTTCCTTACTTGTTATGCAGTATTCACCTATTCTGTGGAACCATTACTGAAAACCCAACTCTTAATAGCAGGGCCAAGATCTGAAAAGAGATAGGAACGTCTGTCAGGCAGGAGGGACAGAACAGTGGGAGTGATACACAGAGGAAAACATGAGAGAAGGGCCTCATTGCATGCCACTTTCTCTAATCCACTTTTTATTGTTTGCCTTTTGTAATCAGACAGTTACAACAAATGGTGACACAAAAATTGTCCCCAGGGTGGGTCAGACTTTGATCTAACAGTGCAGACCAAACAAACACAGACACACACAAACACAAACTCTAGACCAGCCCAAACACAAAGGCATGCATTCACTCACATTGAAGATATCCCGACATAGATTTATACACTGCTTGATTATTATCAGTTTTATACATACTGTATGGCTTCTGTACATGCTACAGGAATGTTTTCATTAGCAGAGAAAGTAGTGTTTGTAAATTATAATCATGATGAGTACATGAAAGTTATTTGAACCCTGTCCAGCTCCTCTCATTCTTTCTTTATTCCCTTGCTTGCTCAATTTTTTTTTGTTAGTTCTGTGTGTTCTTGCTTGCATCTGTTTGGGAACAGGGCAGCGGAGATATCAGTCTCTCTCCCACAGACGATGGCTAGACAAGACAAAGGCATAAAGCAGCATAATACAGTGGGCATGCAGTTGAGGATTTAAGGGAGTGTGTAGGTCATGGCTTTTTTATTGTTTGTGACCAGAGAAAGACAAGGTGTGTTCACTTTGGTGAATCAGAAAAGTATACAAATGTCAAGAATTCTTGACAATATGGGTCACTTGGCAGTGGAAAAAAAAAATAAAATAAGTGAAGGGACATAAAAAAGATTAGTTACAATATCATGCTGTACCGCTGTCTCAGTTGGAAAAGTAGATAAGGTGCATTTTTGGCCCTGAGAGGTCTGTTGCATGGTCTGTTTTTGCATATGCAGTTATCCATTTAGAAAATTGTTCTTAGTGTGGTCAGACACTTTTCAATTATTCCTCAACCTTACAGGTTGTTAGCCATTGTTGATAATGTGGTGGGAATTGGCAATGGCTAAATTTGGAGACCATTTTTAGAAATCGGGAGGGAGAACTTAAGTAAATCACATATTCAGTAATTTGCTCCATATTCAAATATCAGAAGCATGTTTTCTCCTCCCAGAATAGAGAGGGCTGCTTCTAGATTGGTGTGAAGTTGATTCATTTGACTGTTTTATCTCTCCTCCTCAGGTGCATGGCAAGTGTGTGTGTCGGCATCACACAGCAGGTGATCACTGTGAGCGATGTGATCGTCTCTATAATGACCGACCATGGAGACCAGCAAGTGGCCTAACTGGAGAAGCTCACCAGTGTACGAGTGAGTGCTCTTTCTGTCTGTCAGTCTACCTTTCTCTTCTCTCTCTCTCTCGCTCTCTCTCTCTTTCTAAATTAGCATCCTAATGAACGATTCAGCAGTGGTAACGTGTGTGTGTGTGTGTGTGTGTGTGTGTGTGTGTGTGCACACTTCAAGAGTGCAAGTGTAACGGACATGCCAAGAGCTGCCACTTTGACATAAGTGTGTGGTTGCATTCTGGTCAGAGAAGTGGCGGTGTGTGTCACTGTTTGCACAACACAACAGGTCGACACTGTCACCAGTGCCAGATTGGATTTTACAGACATCCTGAGAGACCACTGACCGCTGCCAACTCCTGCACACGTAAGACAACACTTCACCTCACCATCCACTTTCGTAAGTCGTTGACTTAAATGTGACTAATGACACAATGGCTGTCAGGGTGTGGAGAACTTAAAGAAAAAGTTGTTTTAGTTAATATAATAAATACAGTGTGTGATGCTGGAGGGCGTTGATCTCAGATTTTGAAAAGCCACTTAAATGGTTTAGGGGAAATCTGAGTTTTTTCTTCTCCACATTCTTTCTCTGTTTTCTTTCTGCTGACTGAATGTGTATATATGTGTGCACACTTTTTGTTTAAGTATTTACTTATGAAGCTCAGCCAGGAGCATGTCAGAGTTCAGGAACTCTGTACTATTGAAAATACATTAATTCACACATGTGCCTGTAAACACACAGGGGCTGCTTGGCAGAGAGCACTCTTCCAGCACGGAATGTTGATGGCTCTTATAACGAGCTGAGACATGCAGAATAACAAGAACTCAGTGGGGTTTTGGCTGATAATGTGTGTGTGCAGCAGACATATTAATCATCACATACACTGACACACTACTGTTGTGATACCTCACCTTATAGCCAAGGCATCAGTATCATGCCTTTTTTTGGGGGGGGGGGGGGGGGGGGGGGCG
>JAOVYU010000051.1:15382225-15396453 GCA_025674565.1 Synodontis membranacea
GCACAAGCTCAGTCTGCATGTAGAGATGGAGGCGGCAAGAGAAAAGGTGAAGACTGGGGAGTGGAAGCTCCGCAAATGCACAAATAGAAAGCGCAACATTTGAAAAAAAAAATGCGGGTCAGGAAGCGGGTCGGGTACAATATTTTCTTTTTCTTTTTTTTGCGGTCCGAGTTAGTTGAAAACGTCGGTCGGGTTCGGGTTGTTTATACATTGACCTGCGCATCACTGATATGTATATATATATATATATATATATATATTTTTTTTGGGTTATACTAAAAAAAAAATATATAAAATATATATAAAATATAAAAAGTCTGTTATTTTTCATCAACAACTGCTACCAATAACTGCGTATTTGCTTACCGCACGCAGAAAGAGGTAAACTGATTTACATGGCAGATGCCCAAACACACAGGGCTCATTTAATTACCACTATCATCACACTCATCTCATTTAATCACCACTAACTGCTTCAAACAAAACTCTGTAATAAAATTTTAAGGCTTCATTCTATGAATGCTTTTCAGCCGAGTGACTACATCCTGCTTTGAAACACTACCCATGTTGCATTGCTCAAAGGTTTGTTAACTGGAGCACTGAAGCTCAAACACACAGCAGTGCAGGCTGCCAATCGGACAGCAAAATTCAGCATCCCTAAAGAAATCTTAATGCTACAGCATTACAAAGACATTCTGGACAACTCTGTGGGGATGGTCAGGTGTCCACACACTTCTGGCCATGCAGATTATCAGAAGCTCCGTAACCTGTGAGCACGAGGCAAGTCTGTTGGGAATGTGCCACCTACCTGACTTTCTCCTCGTTGAGCCAGGCCAGCAGCATACCTAATGCCAAGCCGCTGTGGAACTGCACGGCCTGAGAGTCGTCTGCAGTGGGCACACCGGGCAGACCTGCTTGTAAAGTGTCCAGTATAGAGGGCACTGCGTCTCTGTGTGAGGTGACCAGGACAGGGACTAGCATTGCCAGGCCCAGTGCAGCGCAGGAGCGAGCGATGGTACTGGCTGTGTTCTCGCCAGAGTACGAACGCTTCGGTGGGAGAAAAAGGATCCAGCGTTAATGATTCTGTACAGCAGGAAACAAACCAAGCGTAACAAACCAAACTGGCATTATGATTTGCAGTGATTAGAGAACAAGATTCTGACTTGGATTTTGAAAATTCTCTTTTTCATCAACTGTCTAGTCTGAATCATTTTCCGATATCTTGTATTTCCCTATCCTTCATAATATTTTTCTATTGGTAAACCTTCCAGACATAGTGAGACGTATTGCCACATCATAGCTCCAGGGTCCCTGATTTGACCCTCCCTGTGTAGACTTGTTCTCCCCATGTCCATGTGGGTTTCCCTCTGGGTTCTCCAGTTCCAAAACGATGCTGATGGGTGGACTGACTACAATTAACTGCCGATAGGTGTGAATATGTCTGTCCGTCACGGCCATTTTTCCCAGCGTAGGCTCCGAGATCATAAAGCTCTTAGCTGATGATGAATGAAGCACGCACATTGTTTGTTACCTCGGATATCATCTTGAACTGTATCCACAGTTTCAGACTGACCAGCAGTACAGTCTTACCAGAAAAAAAGGATGCTTTACAGAACTCAGTGCATTACACCTTAATGATTCCAGGCCACATAACCAGCAGTTAGACAGACAGAACAACACCTACGCGGTGATCATGTTTCCAAATTCATGCACAGCTAACTAGTGAGAAGACAGTGTGATTGGCTGACACATAACTGTAAGGCTCTCCTATTGTGAACAGTGAGGCTTTAATTGGTGTGTGGAGAATCGGCACAGCACTTACATGAACAAACCAGGGGAAAACTTGTCCTTTAGGCCGACTGCTGCTGCTCACGATACTAAGGAGAGTGTCAATCACCATAGACAGCCAGTGGGCACTGGGAAGGATCTCTGGGCCAACCTGCAGGCACGAAATTCACTAGGGTCACTATGTAATACCAAACGAATTCTCCTTATTGTCTAACATGCAGCCATACAACCTAACAGATCGATGAAATTTAAGTAGAGCACACCAAACGAGGTTTGAATGAATGCATGAATGAATGAACGAACGAATGAGTGAACAAAGGAATGAAGAGGAGAGCTGTTTTTTCCTTACCTCGACTTGTCCATCGCTCTGGGCAGGAAGGCTGCTCTCATGGCGGCTCAGGACAACAGCAAGACCACTCAGAGCAAGGATGCAGTTTCCCTGGACCACTGGACTGTCCCTGAAACGCACCCGTACACACAGTCTCGACAACTTTCCCAACTCCCAGTCGGACAAACTACTGTATGACCTCATGTCTAATCACCACGAAAATACCCATCTGCCTTAGTTCTGCTGCTGAGGTTTCATTCACTCGAGCTTTTTAAAGCCAGCTTAGGTTCACTACTTTTACACAGTGCGTCATCTTCTTTTAGACTGACACCTCGGACTGGCTAAGAGGTATTTACAATTAAAATCACTACTCAGGGGGAAAAAAAGAAAAGAAAAAAAACAACCTCGGTGTTCATTTGTGCCTGGGGTACCTTAGAACTCAAACCCAGACCATTAATGAGGATTAGAGAGAGAACTTAACAGAGGGGAGAAGGACAGCTATTGGCCTCCGTTACTCACTTGGCTGCAGCCTTGACCACATCAGTCAGCTGGTCCCTGACCCTGAAGAGAGGGAGAGAGCAAAGGAGAGCTGATTTACTGCACCATGCAGACACTCGGGCCAACCTTTCATCCCTACAGGCAATGATTTAAGAGACGAGGTAACACACCACTGCACACTACTTCAAATACACCAGCAGCATGCCCCCCCCCCCCCCCCAACCCCTCTTTCTCTACAAATTCCCATTACCCCACAACCTAACCCATTCTTCATTAGGCACCACTGTCTTTGGAGCCAAGTCTGGTTCAAGTGACCCTGTCAACCCACACACACACACACACACACACACACACACACACACACACGTTTTTCCTTGCGAGGAACTTCGTCACATACTAATTAATGCAGCTAACTTTAATGCAGCTAATTAAGGCTACACATCCCTAAGCTCATGAGCCCAAACGAAACCACTAGGCTGTTTGAATGTTTTTCAGGTTTTTTTTTTTTTTTTTTTTTTAAATAGATGAATAAATCGTGTGGGGACCAGCCACAAGGTCAGAACACACACGCATACACACATGCACATGTAAGCCCGCACACACTCAAGCTCTGCACCTGATAACTACGGATAGGGGAAAGACCTGGTTAGCTACATATTTGTTAAAAAAAAAAAAAAAAAAAGGTAGTCCTGAGCAGTTTTCAGCACTCAAAGCAGCTGCTTTATTAGCTGTAGTGTGATATGAACAACAAATAAATAAATGAACAACAAATTCAAATTCATTTCTTATGACACTGTAGTAACAAGCACACACGGGCACAAAACCAGGTCGTCTTCTTCTTAACACTTGAACGTGTTAAACTTCCTAATGCTCCTTTTCTTACAAGGATATAACATGGGATTATAGAAGAATTACAAATAAGGCACCATTAGGAAATATTTATATAAATGCAACGGAAATATTTCAACCAAAATGTCAGATAAGGCATCCTTTAAACAATTCTTTCTTCAGGTTTCGTTTTTCCGGGTGTGACGCGGTTGCCGCCTCAGAGGAGTTATCTCTGCCACCCTGCACGTCATCTTCTAAAATGGATGAAACAAATGTACTACAGAATTCGTTTATGTTTCAGAAAACGTGCCTGTAGGTTAAGGCACCATAGTTAAAGTTATCTGCGACTGTGGAGACCACGGAGCTCGCACTCGGCAGAGTGATGAACGCATGGCCATCTTTAAATGTAATGCCGTATTGACAGCTTAAATGCTTAAGCGTATTACTAGCGTTACCATCCGGTTTTGCATTGGTCGCACACTGCAGAATGATTATCCTTCTTTGTAAAATGCGGCCCTGCCCTGCGCTCCTTCCTGCGCTCCGTCGCGTGGATTCCAAGACGCGGCACGTGACGTCATTTCACACGATACAAAAGTCTGGAAGAATCGTTAGAGGAATCGGAGGTGTACGATTCTGGTTCTTCGCAATAATAAGAACCGGTTCCGAATCGGATTCCCATCCCTAGGTATAACAGGATATGAGCTATAACCTATTTGGTACACTATATGAGCAATAAAAACGGCATGCCAAATTCATCCACGAAAAAAAGCATGACTGTGATAACTAATTAGGTTGGTGTTTTTCGTTTCCAACCAGAAAACAATCAATGGACAACTTTAATTACGATAAGTAAAAAACGTTCCATGGTGGTGATGTAAGAACGAAGAGAAAGCAAATATAGTGTGTAAAGAGACGTCTCCAGCAAATACGCATTGCATATCGTTATCTTTTTTTTTTGGATAACAGTTCATCAAATAGGGGGAACAAAAATCTTAATACTAGTAGCGATTCGGACAGTACAAAAGGCTCGAAAGGATTCGTACATTATTGTTTCTCGAGTGGTGGCAGTGTATACAGCTGAATCATGGGAAGAATTCTTAATGACACAAGCTCCAGAAAGTCAGCCTGCCCTGAATGCCTGAGATAACGATCAGAAGGCTTAATGGTAGGCATAATAGATGGAAACGAATGAAGTTGGAGGAAAGTAAGTCATTCATTCTCTGTTTGTGTGTGTTTGTGTGAGAGCGTGTGTGTTCGCACTGCACAATCACAGACTCACCAGAGCCAGGCGCAGTGCTGTTTATACTGCAGCTCCTCAGGACTTTCTTTCCCTTGCTTCTGCAGCATCTCCAGTTCGGCCTTACGCCCCTAAGAGAGTGCCAATCTTAGTAATCACAGCAACAAACAAACGCTGGATCCTCTGCAAACGATAAACCCATTAATTACCCTGATGTAAGATGCTGACTATAAGCTTAACACACGGAACAAGTGCTTCTCGAGCGCTGCGGAGCGAGCCATTAGAAGCCCCATCTCCTTGTCTAGTGGGCAATCAATGAGCAGATGGGTGCAGAATATTACGAGGTACAAAGCTTATAGCTCAAGAAGAGCCTATAAAGCAGCAGATGGGGTTTAAAGAAAAAAAAAAAAGTGCATAAGACAGCAGCCCTTGTGTTTGCTTAAGAATCCTCAAGCAAGGTTCCTAATCTGAGAATGCTTCGTAGATCCAGACCCTGGGGCTACTCCTCTCCTAATAATTAATACGCTTTGGGATTTCGAAATCGACCTAGATAGGCTGCTGTTGAAAGGGGAATTTTACCTTAACGTTTGCATACCTAGTGTATGAAGAACGAACGTCTGACGATGGAGGATCTGTAGGCATTTCACTTGCTCGAAAAACCCTTTCATGTCTGCACTGGTGCACTGAAAGCGCTCCTCTTCCTGATGACACTGAGCGGTAATTAACTGCAATTGGACGTATACTCAGCTTTCAGCTGTGTTTATTTCTTTGATGTTTGCAGTTGGCATGGATCTGTGAGCGTGCTTAGGAAACTGATTGACGGCGTACTGAGAGATCAACTCAAAGAGGTCCAAACACGACGCAAACGTGTCATCTCACATATACACGCAGATACACACGCACAACACACACACCTGTAGGACCGCATGGTATGCCCGGCTCATGAAGCCACGCCATGCCTGAGGCAGAAGAAGGGAGCGGTGCCACTCTGAAGGCTGGATGTTCACCTGACAGAGAGACAGAGAAAGGAAAGAACTGTGAGTGACATGCAGAGATATGGAGTAAAATTGCATTTTTATGTTATGTTATACCCATTCACCCGGTCGAATAGAGACATTATTTAAACAGTGCTAAAACGAGTTACTTTTTTTTAATAGCGAAAATTAAGTAAATTAGGGGTAAATTGTGAAACACCTGTCATCCAGTCAGCCAATCATGTGGCAGGAGTGCAATACAGGTCAAGAGCTTCAGTTAATGCTCACGTCAAACATGGAAATGGAGAAAAGTGCGATTATGTGTTGTTGGTGAGAGACAGGCTGGTATTTTTAAATGTTGCTGATCTCCCAGGATTCTTACATTCAACAGTCTCTAGACTTTTGCATGGTGCGATGACAAACATCTCTGTTGCCCCGAAGACAAAGGTCCGGGTATGACGGCCAGCCTGTTGTGCACCGAGGGGAAGGCCACACTAACTCAAATAACCACTCGTTACATCTATGGTGAGCACGTTGAGCTTGAAGATTCACTCCTGTCTGCCAAGAGCCAGAATCTGAGGCTTCAGTGAGGCTAGAGGCTCACCCCCCTTCCCATTTCGGTTATTCGCCACAGCGGATCTTTTGTCCGCATGTCCGATCGGCAGAGTTTTTACGCCGGATGCCCTTCCTGACGCAACCCTCCCCATTTATCCGGGCTTGGGACCGACACGCAGGCANNNNCATCCAAGTACTAACCAGGCCCGCCCCTGCTTAGCTTCCGAGAACAGGCGAGATCGGGCACCCCCAGGGCAGTATGGTTGTACAGGCTAGAGGTTCACCCAAACTGGGAAAATTTAAGACTGGGAAAAGACCAAGCGATGCTTTTCTGCTCATCATAGTGGTAAAGAGTGGTCATTTGCTTGGATCGTATGCATGAGAAGGTGTAAAGGGCTTCCTATTAAAGTGGGTTCTTCATTGTCATCACGCCAGACCCACAGAAAATACAAATTTCCGCATGTGCGTTAATTTCTCACACCTGGAAACCCTCAAACTAGATCTTGTCAAAAATTTGATCACAGCTCTTGTAATGTTCTAATGTAACCATGAGAACTGGTGCAACAGCCTGGCATGATATTTATGCTTTGCGATTTTCTTCTCTATCGCATTGGTAAATATAATTTTTTATCCATCAGTTTTAATTTGTTTAGAAATGTCATAACTGAAGTGAACGAAAGCAGCAGCAGGAAGGAAAAAAAAAAAAAGGACATGGAGGCAACAGCGTCAGTCCTGGGAATCCTTAACCTAAACTTTACATCTATACAGTCTGGCGGTGATCCTCTTTCAGCTCTGATAGGGACAGGGAATGATGCGCTGGCAAAACAATAATACGTCTGATTCACTATCAAATTTCAATCTGTATAGAGATGCAAAATGTCCTTTTTATTGGCTCTCTGCCGAGCCCAAGCACCATGAAGCTATAAGGGAAGAGAGACGCTGTCATGATGTAACTCAACCTGGATTAAAGTCTACAGAAAAAAAATAGGATTATTGTTTAAGTAAGGAATGAACATGATGGGACGTGCTGTTATAGGAAGATAATTAACGGCAGGACAGAGAGGTGTGGCACAAAGCGAGGCAGAGATACTGCAACCGCACAAAAAAAACATGTCTGTCATCTTTTATAACACAGATGAAAATTTTTTAATTGGCATTATATAGTAACACAGTGTCTATGAAACAACTTCGTTTTCATTATCACTTACATTACAGCAACTATGAACAGTCGTTCCCTCACTGGTCTCCGGTTTCCCTCCCTCTTAATATTAACAATACAAAACAAAACAAAACAAAAAAAACAGCTTTGCACGGCACTAAGAAAACCGAAATCACAAAATACCATGTCCCGAAGTCTCTTAATCTCTGACAGTGGTGATTCCTTTCAAAAATCTCAAACGTCTGCTTACAGAAATCTTCTTATAAAGGACGAAACATTTCTCTTTGTTAAATACAAATCAATAAAAAAAAAATGCTTTCCTTAGCATCTGCACACAAGGCCCTGTGAATGAGCTGTTACTATAGAAACGATACCTTTTCGGCGATAAACGTATAATTTGAACAAAGCCGCCACTGTCGAAATTAACCGTCACCTTCAGGCCAATCAGATTTCAGAATTCGAAACAGCATAATAGACATGGCGTGACAATTTTAATCGTTTAACTATGAATTTAAATTGAAGGTAAGTCAGGGAAAGTCACGAAGATTGTAAAATTGTAAAGTTTTTTTTATATTATTCATGTTACATCATATTATTCAGTCATCAGAAATGCTGTGGGAGAAAAAGTCAGTAGATTTCATGCTGTGATGCTCTTCAGCACCGCCTCATCCATTATTTCTCCGTATTTGGGACGTCTGCTGTGCGCCCACGTGTGTGTGTGTGTGTGTCAATCTTTTATTTAATAAAGTAACAGGTGTTGTACCTCATGGATAAGGGTGGTTAACATCTGCTGGAAGCTCCGCCCTCTGCTGACCATGAAGCGGTTAATTGGTCGTCCGTCTCTGTCGGTCTGGACGGGAAGGTCGTAACAGAGCAGCAATCCGGCTGAAACAGACAAGTCGTTACAACTCAAGGGTCTGCCGGAGCCTGCTGTTCAGCTCATGATGTGGTCGATAAGCACGGCTCATGAGCGCTGCCTGTGTGTTTCCTCTTAATCAAGAAAGGAACACATCACCGACTCTTAGGCCTTGTTCACACAGGCGCTAAATTTTTGGATAAACGAACGTGCTCTGAACATTCTAGACGTTTATGTTGCGTTTTGTAGTGGCGCTCGATTGACTTCTACACTGGCGTTTGTTTGCCTCCGTCTAGCTCCAGGCTGCAGCCCAAATTGTAGTTTGTGTGTTTACCTGTGGGGGCAGTGTCGGGCACTGGATATGAAAGCCCTAACCCTTTTTTTTCCCGCATGTCCCTATGTATAGCATGTAGGATCATGGGATATATTCGGTCCTCCGAAGCGTAAAATGAACGCGAAGAAAACGCAGTAAAAGCGTTTTCCTTGCGTTCTTTGGGATTTTGATGCCAAAAAAAAAAGCTGAATTTTTGCAACGTTTTTTTTTTTTTTTTGACGCCGTATAAGCGCGCAGCCGGTCAAACGAACGTCACAGAAGCCCCGTGTGAACACTCTCATTAACTCCAATGTGTAGAAAACCCTCGGCGCTTCACCCGCGCTCACCGGACGCTACAAACGCCAGAAAAACGCTTGATTTTAACGCCCGTGTGAACAAGGCCTTGTTTAAAAAGCTTGTGCTATGAACGTGCGTCTGATCAGTGCGAGCTTTTCCTTTCTGATATCCGGGTCCCAGCATCCATACCTGCGAGACCAGGTTTCAGACCCGGCTGCTTGTTCTTCTCGTACGTTTTCAGCATGAAGCCTGGGACTCCGGCGACAGTTTTGCCTTGGTCAGAGCGCAAGTTTCCTCCTCTCAGGGCTAAATGGTACACTCCACGAGGCATCTGGCTCATCTCTTGTCTTAAGAGAGCTGTCAGGAAGGTCTCGAGTGCTGTTGATGAAGAAGTCGTTTATTATTTTACATTAATATTCAGGGGGAAAAAAACGTAGTACTTAAGTACAGATCGTATAAGTATGTACTCTACTTGGTGGCTAAAAAAAGGGGGGGAAAGTTAAAAGTAATCATCAAAAGCCATATTAAATTCTCTTAGTTTTTGTCTACTCAGTGCATTTTCATGTGACTCACAGTCTCTCTCTCTCTCTCTCTCTCTCTCTCTCTAAGGACATGATCAGATCTTTCCTGTCTCCTTGCTGCCAGATCTTAACCTGTTCCAGCTTGTCTGCGGTGTCAGACGCTGAACCCTAAGCTCACCATAAGATGTTTAGGATTAAAGGGGGAAACAATAAGCCTGTCATGGGGTGAATGAGCACTTTGTGTGAGGGAATTACACGCCGACGAGGGTAAAATTCACTCACCTCGCTGGCTTACAGCAAACACAGGCTCTTGACAGAGAGGGGAAACCCTGACGACCTTCTTCACCGGGTTTTTAAAGGACACTGCTATTGCTATTGCTTTCTAAATACTCAGCGAACGTTACAAATGGTGGCACCGGTTAGTGGCTTAGTCGAAAGCACACATACTTATTAAATCAGGAAATCAACCTTTCTTTTATGTATTTTCCAGGCATTCAAATCATTCCGTATCTCCAAATCTCCATGTAGTGCAAAAGAGAAGAGCAATTAAATGCTCCTGCCAATCCGGGACTTGAGAGGGAAGCGTCATCATTAACGTGTCGGCACAGGGGACATGTACAGGGCACTTCTAGCAATAAACGAAGAAGGAACATTCATGATTGGGTTTTTTTTAGGACTTATAGATGATTTCAAGATCCTTAGTATAGGAGAACATAAGGTAGTCAAGTAAATTACGTTTTTTTTTAAAGATTATCATATACACGCTGACACCTGCACTATTCAAAGCTTCTCACAAGTGAGGCATAAGTAAATCCAAACTTAGAGGGTTAAGGGTCCTGCTCAGGGGCCCCTCCCAAAAGTGACCCTCTGTCAGTCTTATGATCTGAGCAGTGTTCGGGTCACTGGAGCAGAGCCTTAACCACGGCATTTAAGCCGAAGGGATTTTCAGCTTACATGGCAAAGTAGTTCAGTCCAATGTAGTACAGATTTTAAAAATAAATAAATAAATAAATAAATAAATAGATGTAGTTAGTGTAGCGGTCTGGATGCCATACATTTAACGTTAATAAACCGATTGTTTAAATCTTTCGGAGAATGCGGAACTACGTTCTTGCAACAATAGCAAGAAATGAAACTTCAACTGTTTAACTTCTTTCTCCTTCCACTGTTCTCTGAATGCTTTCATCCTGGAGATATACTATGTATGTACGTATGATGATGTACAGTATATATGAGAAAAGTACGTGTCAATTTTTTTTTGTTTGTTTTTGGCACCAAAAACTCACTGTATTATTTCATAGCTGTAGCGAATCACAATAAGTGGCTCATTTCTATAAAAAAAAAATCTACTTCAATTCAGCGATTTGTCAAATGATCATTCCATATTATAAGCCGAAATGCTTATCTTCAATATATTGCATCGTTTAACACCGCTAGCTAATTCAAATTGCTAATATGCTGACAAAAGACTTTGCAGTTCCCCGAGACAGATCGTGTACGGCAAACATTCATAAATAAAATCATTGCTACGTTGGAGCAGACGATGGCCTGATGGTCAGGGAAGTGCCCCTATAATCGGAAGATTGCAGGTTCGCATCCCAAAACCAGCAAGGTACCACTGAGGTACCCTGAGCAAGGTCCCCAAGCACTGCTCCCCGGGCACTGAAAAACAGCTGCCCCCTACTGTGTGTCACCATTCACATATGGGTTAAATGCAGAGGACACATTTCGTCGTTGTGCACTGTGTGTCAATAATGACAATGAATCACTTTTACTTTTTTTTTCCACTTAAAAACTGCAGTGTTAATTCAGAATGAATGCAAATTTCCTGCTGACCCTTATGTAACATTGCAGGACAAATCTTTAATGCTACTTTAGTTGATTTAACCCTATTTATTACCAGGGTCGGCCTGTGGCATAGGCAATATAGGCAAATGCTAAGGGCGCCATCCATCCAGGGGCCGGCAAAAACAGAGGAATCTATCCATCCGGGGATGCTCCCCGTCGGCAATCTATCATCCACCCCATCGGCAATCGCCCCCGCCCCCCGCGCTTCGTCATCGTCGATGCAATGGGGCGCCACCTATAATCTTGCCTAGGGCTCCAAATTTGTAAGGGCCGGGTCTGTTTATTACCACTAAATTAAAGAAAAACCTCACATTAACCTAACATTAACAAGCATTTGTTTCCAGCACGCAGTCGGTTTCCATACCAAACTACGCGTGGACAGAATAAGGTCTCACGATATCCAAGGTGCAATAAAACAAAAAAACAATTGCACGAGATAGTTGACATGCTGAGCGATATTCATACTATGGCTAAAGACTGTCCTTAGAAGCCTACACCAACTTACTGATATATTCAGCATTACAGTAAACCCTGGTTTATCGCGGTTAATCCGTTCCAGACTCTACTGCAATAAGTGAATTTCCGTGAAGTAGTATTTCCGCGTAGTTTGAGCATAGAAAACCTGTTTACAACCTTCTAAATACGATTTTTAACATTATTAGAGCCCTCTAGACATGAAATAACACCCGATTTTTTGGAAAAAAGTTAATATAAAATAAAAAAATAAAAATAACTGACTCAAGACATACGAACGCAACCTGCATTTTCACTGTCTCGATCAACTTTTTAAAGAACATACTGTATTTGAAAAAAACGCGATAGAGTGAAGCCGCGAGGGTCGACTGTACTCCTTCCATCCTGTTTAAGCTGAGATGATGGACTACTGTTAGATCGATAACAGCAAGCTCTCCTGCATGTTCTCCTAAGCTATAGTTCTCACTGTTTGAGACAAAGAACGATATCTAATAGCTTTCCCCAGGCTTTCATGGTGGAGGAATAAAATCTGTCCGAGTTCTTGGCAGATTATGATTATTACTAATGCTAACAATACTATGTCAAAATAAAATAAAAAAAAAAAAAAGCTATTTTCATTCATTGAAAAACAAACAAACAAACAAACAAACACCCCACACACACATACATGTTGTTTTTGTATTTTTCTCATATAGGACCAAAGACAGTTTTATAACTTAATTTGCATTAAATGTAGGGTATAAGTTTGTGTACACCTGACCATCACGTGTGTGTTCTTTCTGAATGTCTCCTTCTAGATTTAGTCTCTCTTTGCTGTTATGATGACCTCTACCCCTGTACTACGATTCTGGAGCGTGGCTGTGGGGGTCTGGGCTCATTCGGCCAAAAGGCATTAGTAAGATCCGGCTCAGTCGATAAATCAACCTGTTGATTTATGGTGTGCTTGATAAGAAAGCGACTGCACAAAATAAGGTTCAATGCAATAATACACTTTTCCCAATTTACTGATAAGCCGGGACCCTTCCTTCACTCGGACGTTTTTTTTTTTTTTTGATCGTACCTGGTAAAACCGGCCGTGACGTCAGACCGGCGAGCTTAACGTACGAAGCGCCTGGAACAGTGAGGTCTTCTTCATCCTCATTCTCCTTCTCCTCCTCATCCTGATCACATGGCTGCTTCCCTTCTGGTCTGGCCTGTGAGATTTATCAAATAAAAGCGACGAATGTATAGCTTTAGAGGAAAAAAACAAAACAAAAAAACAATATTACAACACGCGGTTAAGCTCTAAATATAGCGAGGAGGTGCGTACCGGCTCAGGAAGGTGCAAGATGGAGTGACAGGGTTCTGGGAATTCAGACAGGGCTCTGTAGCCACTGATGGCTACCTCTGGATCCTGAGAAAAAAAAAGGTACCCAATTATACACGCAGTCGCAATTTAAATACCATAATTCATGTAACGCTTTAGAAAATACCAGATAAAAAAGAAAAACGCTGACCCAGACCTGACTCAGGGTGTAGCTCCACAGAACACGGACCACTTCATTTTTAAAATTCTACACAAAAAAAAAAGAGAGAGAGACCATTTTCACTGGACTGTAGCACTTGGTCGTACAGTGAACACATGGATCTATAAGAGGGAAGAAGTGGGAGGAGAAAATGCAGCCCGACCTCGTATTGCTCCGTTTTGACGTGCAGCGAGGGCACCAGAGAGAGGAGCTCAGCTATGGCCTTTAACACCAGAGGTCTGGTCTCACAGCTCAGCTTGGGAGAAAGCGCCTTCCATGTGGAGCCTAAATCGACCACCTGATTTAAGGTCACACAAAGACGCACAACGGATAATAAGCGTGTAATATATGCAGCGAAAAAAAATGTTTAACTTTTTTTTAAAAAAACTGCACACATCACACTTAAAAGTTTTCTATTACATATGAGATGAATATACACTGGATGGCCAAACGCTTGAGGACACCTGACTATCACACCCCTATTGAGGCTCTTCCTCAAACTGCTACCATCAAGATTTTATCATTAAGAATTTTCTTTGCATGTTGTAGCATTAAGATTTCCCTTCACTGGAACTAAGAGTCCCAGACCTGTTCCAACGTGCATCCGTAAAACATTCAGTTTGACAAGGTTGATATGGATGTACTTGAGTGTCCTTGGTCAGAGCCCTGACCTCAACCCCACTGAACACCTTTGGGATGGACCAGAACACACACTGCGTGCCGGGATCTGAACTTTAACTAACCCGACATCAGTGCCTGATCTCACTAATGCTCTCGGCTGAATGAGCTTAAATCCCTACAGCCAAAATCCAAAATCTGCCGGATCGTCTGGGGGAACCGTCTGGCTGACTGTGGACTTATTTTCACTAGGCAGATTAATTAATGCAAATGAATTTTCATGTACAGTATTGTGCAATAATCTTAGGCATCCTATTTTTTTGCATACAAATAGTGTTTTAAATTACAGTTCATGAATTCTGCCTTATTGATTCAGTACAAAAATTCATATTCCCAAACATTACTTTTCCAAAAAAAAATAATAATAAT
>JAOVYU010000051.1:15409748-15420039 GCA_025674565.1 Synodontis membranacea
ACTGTAGCAGATACAAATGTCTGAATCCATCAAGTGCCTTACGTGCAATACTTACAGACGTACAGCAATATTATGCCATCCAATTTTACCTAATTCTGAAAGCCTCAAAGTGCATTTATTCTGCATCTATTCATACCATTTTGGTACGTCAAAGGAAGCAGGGGCGGGCCTGGTTAGTACTTGGATGGGAGACATCCAGAGAAGGCCAGGTGCTGTACAAAGACCCAGCACACTCTGCTGTATGCCTGCGTGCCGGTCCCAAGAACGGATTAATGGGGAGGGTTGCGTCAGGAAGGGCATCCGGCGTAAAAACTCTGCCAAATCGGACGTGCGGACAAAAAAAAGATCCGCTGTGGCGACCCCTAGTTGGGAATAGCCGAAATGGGAAGGAGGAGGAGGAGGAGGATTTTGGTACGTCAAAGGAATGGACTTTTAGCCAAATAGTTCAATAGACAAACACTGACAGTACAGTACTGTAAAAAGTCTTAGGCATACTTTTTTTTAGTTCGATTTTTATTTGAAGAATTTCCAAAAATAAAAAAAATTTAAAAAGTGTATTTGAAAAATGTCTGTATTGCAGTCAACGAAGCAACATATTACATGATATTTTTCAGACAAAAAAAAATGAAGCAAGTCAAAGTCGGCAGAAGACCTGTGGCAGATGCTCTGGAAAACTTACCAGCTCATTTCCTTATAAAACTACACAAATTGTACCCAGGACTACTATTTAAGAAAGAAGCAAAGGTTGCTCACACCAAAGATTGACTTTTTAGTGCTGTATGCTGTATTTTTCTTATAAGTAGAAAGCCTTAATTTCATTCTTTTTGACGTCATCTTTACAGCATTTCTTTGCCCGGGATTTTTGCACAGTACTGTATATATTTCACCTTTATGTAAATATTATGAATATCCAAATAATATTCAACTTTATTCTGACAATGAATAACAAGTCGGTATAGACTACTACATACTGTACAACATCCGTCCATCAATTATCTATACCGCTTATCTGTCAGGGTCGTGGGGAAGCTGGAGCCAATCATAGCTGACTTCAGGTGAGAGGCGTGGTAAATCCAGGGCAGCAGGTCATAAATTAATTAAAGGACTAACACAGAGAGGTTAACGATCATTCACACTCACACCTATGGACAATTTAGAGTAGCCAGGTGAATTTGATCTGTCTGTCTTTGGGCTGTGGGAGGAAACTGGAGCACCCAGAGGAAACCCATGCAGGCAAACATGCAAACTCTGAACAGAAAGACCCCCGTTCAGCTGGCTGGATCAAACCCAGAACTTTTTTTTATCTGTGAGGCAACAGTGCTTACCCCGGCACCACCACCATGCCGCCTACTGAATTAATCCACACTAAACGTAGGAGCTTTAAATGAGCACCTATCACACTCTTCATTCGTCTTCCAACATCCTCGAGAAGGCTGAGTATATTGGGCTCTTACCTGAGCAGGATCGGCCTCAGCGATGCCTGCTGCAGTGTCCAGCGCCAGCCTGCAGAGATCTCCCTCACTGCTGAGGATCAGCTGCGTCACCAGGAGAGGAAGAGCATCAGGGACACGCTCACACAGAGGAAGTGCGGACTGAACAGAGTACAGCCAGTCCACGGCGGCCGCGGGATCTGCAGAGACTTGGCGTAACACACTGGTGGCCACTTGCAGCTCACTGTACCATGTGCTGAGAGGAAGAGTGAGCTGTGTGCTGTTCTGTATAGTGAAAAAAAAAAATAATACATCAAGACTCGACGTGTTTTTCATGAACAAGGTTAAATAAGGGTCCAGGTAAAGGGTGCCTGTACCTGAACCGGACTGCCTGTCTCTCTCTCAATCGTCTGTAGCAGTGAAGTGGCCAGGCTTTGATTCTTCGCCTGTGTTAGAGGGTCAGATAGCGCCTCCATAAGAGAGGAGCAGGAGAGCACCTGCAGCAGCGGCATCACCAACAATGAGGCTCCCCATATAGGTCTCTCTTCAGGTGGAATGAGCTTCACAGCTGAGAGTAGACAAAGAAATATCACGTAGGTGCTAAGAAGACCATTGGATTAGCACTGATATTTTAGATTGCTATATAATTGGTAAAGTTAGGTACACGCTTACTCTCTTAAGTCAGTTTCTTAAGTTTTGGAGCTACATGGCAAAAATCAGGCAGCAGTGAGCCCCCAGTTTGATCCTGAGCTCAGGTTCGACACTTTCCTTCTAACTCCCAAAAACATGCTGCGAGGTGAATTCATGACCCCCCTTAAATTGCAACTAGGTGTGAATAGGTGCGTGTGTGTGTATGCGTGCATGGTGTGTCCAAAGCGTATTCATTCCCAGCTCTTCCTGAGATTCACTCCAACCCTCATCTGGATAAAGTTACTGAAGGTAAATGAACGACAAAAGGCTTACACTATCAAGTAAGTATGTTTTTGCATTCGAGTTGAAACTGCATGTCGAAATGATCCTATTTTCCATGATCCCACAGCAGTAAACGTCAGACACATACTAGCCACAAGAAGAAAAATGTTAATGCAATTTTTGGCTAAACTATTCCTTTACCCAAATGACATTCATGCTTATCCATAATAGTGTTCTTCTCGTTTGTTGCAAAAGGACTAATCTAGAAAGTCAAAGGTAGTGTGAAGTTATAGAAAAGATATTATGTATTATTATTATTATTATCATTATTATAATATGTTCAGCTTTTCATAAACCTTTATTTGAGTCTGGGGCCCGAATGAGCTCCAATACACACCGCACTTATTTCTCGATCACATTGGCATGTAGGTGTATAACTGCCTTTAAGAGAGTTCTTAAACTCTGTTATTTGTATAAAGGGGCTTATACTGGTGTCCTGAACACCTCCGAAAGCATTTGTTCATCGAGAGCAAGATCACACTCCTTTTGCACGTCAAATTTGAATTGAATAAAAACCCAAATTAAAAACGAAGCAAGACTACATCACGTGTGACGGAGTGCCCCCAAAACAGCAACTCCTCTGCTAAAAATAGCAGATATCAACCTCCTGTGTGGAAGTAACGCTATCAGTATCAGTAAGTGGGGAGAAAATTTTCACCGAGCTCCAGGAGGGCAGTCTGCTGTGAGGCCGAGGCTCTGAGGAGCAGCAGCGACATCCCCATGATCACTTGCTCAGACGGGAGATCCTGCCGAGAGAAAGAGACACGTGAGGGGAGAGTGGGACGCAGATGCCGTCTTTCAGGGGGTGCTGAGCGCAGGAGGAAAAATCGCTCCGGGGCCGGCGTGAAAGCTAGCACCGGTCTTTAGAGACGTGAGGGGGCGGCTTTGAGAAGATTACCGTCGCACAGCTAACCCTGCTTGAAGCCAGCATGCCTTTCTCATCACGTTCACGCTAACGAAAACAAATCCTGGAAGCCGAGGAACACACCGAGACTTTGCGAATAAACAGTTTAGGAGTCGTCTGGGGACAGTTAAACAGTATCGGAATAAATAAATCCCTCTTTAATAATAAAAGCCGAGTGAGCGCCCTTTCAAAGATTAAAGTTAACATAGCCTGATCCACAAACCTGTTTACACTCGTTTCAGAACGTCCCTTTTTAAAACCTTATGCTCCTCATTTATCATGTGGGATATAAACCTGATTACTTGTAAATCAGTCACAGGAGCATTTATACGGGTGATATGATGTCCATGAAAAGCCAGTTAGTATCGAGGGGGGGGGGGGGGATGTTTGTCGTATAAACACTGTTGTTTTATAGGATTCCTTATCTGTTAATTTGTACAGTTTAATTAGCTTATTTATCTTAATTTCATGAAAAGTTTTTCATGTTAATGGGTTGGAAAAAAAAGCCATAAATGAAGACAAATAATACTTGCTATCCAGTTAAAGCAAAAGAATTGGCACCCTATCAAATGAGGAGAACTGCATGTTGCGATTTGGAATGACGTCGTTTTTTACCATCACACGTTCAACTTGAAAAGCAGGGGGAAAAATAAAACAAAAATTTGTGTGTGTGATGGGTGATGTACATATCCTTCATCCAACAGCAAAATGAAGTCAGTTTCATAGACTGAACAAGCAAATGTGTCTATGTTGACTGATCAGAAGTTTACAGTCGACCCTCGCCACTTCGCAGTTCGAATTTCGCGGCTTCACTCTATCGCGGTTTTTTCAAATACTGTATATTCATTAAAAAGTTGATCGAGACAGTAAAAATGCGGGTGTTATTTCATGTCTAAAGGGCTCTAATAATGTTAAAAACCATATTTAGAAGGTCGTAAACAGGTTTTCTATGCTCTAACTACGTGGGAATACTACTTCGCGGAAATTCGCTTAACGCGGGAGAGTCTGGAACGGATTAACCGCGATAAACCAGGGTTTACTGTACATGCCTTCATCATGGGCATTACCATCATGGCAATATTGGGCTTTCAGTGATTTTTTTTTTAACACACTTTAGTAGGCATTTCAAGCTGAGGGAGCATTTTTCTTTGGGTTTTACTGGTTGGAGGTGGGGAATTACAAATTGCAACATTGAGCTGACTGCAGCATTAAGTCTGTAGCTGTGGCATCCGACACTCCGCACTGGCTCCGGCGTCACTGGGACATCTAGCTCACTCCGCCCTTAGGAGGCACCACTTAGTCTGCAATTTGTCATTTTCAGCTCCGCGTGGGTTTTCTGTCGGCGTTACTATATAAAAATCACCTGTGCGACGAAGGTGCTTGATAATTACCAGCTGACTGACATTTATCAACATACGTATTTGAGTTCAAAGAACATCGGCATTTTTAAACGACTGATTAACGAAGCCGTATGATTTCTTAAACAGAAACAGAGTTTGCATAACTTATATAATTGGCTCTCAGAAATATATATATAAACCATCAAGTTAAAATCATACTCATACTACAAAAAAATTAAGTTCATGCCATGTGACGAATAAAGAATCTTGAATGTTGAATGTTGAACCAGACATGAGAAGAAGGTGACATAAGTGTTAGGCACGGCTGGTCTATTTGTGATTTCGGCTGAACTCCATTACTAAAGCAGTCAGACCTGTGAACACACAGGATGCAGCATATGGGTTGTTTGCACCGAGTTGCATGCAACTGAGGTCAGCATGCGGGGTGGGGGTGGGGGGGGATGAAGATTGCATTAACGAGTGACTTTTACATACAATGAAATGAAGAGCTGAGACAGAACCAGAACCTGAAGGTGCTGAATATTCTGCTCTACCTTGAGTCGGTCTCACCTCTTTACAGACAGGCAGGAGACAGTGCAAGGTTTGGAGTAAAGACCTCAGCTCTCCTCCCAGCTGGAGGCTGAGGTGACAGACACACATGAGCTGCAGTGCTAGCTGCGCTAACTCGGTCCTCCAGCGCTCCGGCTCGGCCAGCAGGGCGGCGCTCAGCAGCTCGGCCATGGAACTGATCTCCACCACGGCCGTAATGCTGTCCACCTACAGTACATCCACCATGACGACAAAGAAGGCGATTCCCCGTGCGTTAGCAGAAAGAACCCGTTGGCAATTTGGTATTAAGAGTACACTGATTTTGAATTACCGTATCATAAGACACTATTATATGCCAGAGTATAATTAACCTTTCTTTCATTGTCTACAATTAATGAAAATAATATGCGGTTTCTGCTCATTCATTTGACAAAGTTATTACATTTATTCTTTACCCAGTCCAAAAAGAAAAGAAACCTTGGCATGCCCTGCAATCAGCATCATCACACATCATTCATAGCTAGCACACAGAGTCTATGTTCATCAAAACAGATCACGGGGTAGATTTGTGATATTTTTCACTTTCTTTCTTCTTTCTTTCTTTTTTTTTTTTTTTTAACAATAACACTGTGTGCATAACAAAATAAACTGAAGAACAGTAGAGCTTCAGTTCCTCTATAAAAAACAACATCGATGATGAATGTTAATAAAAAATAATAATAAAAATAATAATAATAATTCCTATGCACGTTTTAAGACGCTTACCAGTATATGAGGGAACAAATTGAAAAGGCAGTGCAGGATCTGGCGGGTGATCCGCGCGCAGGCTGAGCCGTGACCCTGAGTGACCTCTCGGCGCTGCAGCAGCACTCGGAGCAGTCCGTGTCTGAGCAGCGCATTCTCCGACAGCCTCTGAGGCTCGCAGTAAAGGTAACGCAGGAACGGAGCCAACATGGAGATGAACAACGGCTCATCGCTGGCACACAAAGAGAACTGAGAATCAGCTTGTTAAAATGAACTCCGATAGAAAGCAGGCTTGTTCAGCTTCACTGTAATTACCAGGGAATGATATTGAATCTATCTGAATAAAGCTCGTGATACATTGAATGCAAGCCACCTGGTTGTCCAGGCGGCGCAGCGTGCCTAATTCGTCTCTGATCATTTTGTAATAAAGCACTGAAAAATATAGAGAAAGCGGTCTTCCCTCAGAGAAACACTTGACGGGACATAAGGTAGGTCATAAAAGAGTACTCTGGCTATGAGATAGAGGAAAAAAATCAGAGAGATCGTGCATGCGTTTTTTTCTCTCTCACTCAAGGCCTCTTGTCTGGCCGATATGCTGAAGGGGAACTCTTACTTGTCAGCAGCCAGCTGGATGAAGTCATCAATCTCCTGCAGAAGAGCGGCCCAGCAATCGGGCCGATTCTCCAGCACCGTGATGTACGGGTGAGGGCAGCTCCTGGGCCACATACACACGGGCACATGCACGGTAGGTCATTAGAAATTTCGTAGCATTTTCACTGATCACTTTATCATTATTCAAGACAATGAACGCTTTTGCCAAACACGTGCATTGACATCAGGGAAGTGTTCAGAAAGTATCTGCATTTTGAACAATGTATGACCTGAAAACCAAAGGATAAGGTTCAAAAGTCACTCGATTGTCAGGAGGTTGCAGGAAATGGCAAAAAAAAAAAAAAAAAAAAAAAAAGGACTCTCTCCATTTTTGTGGAGTGAAATAGGCGTCTATGAAATCAAGCGGATAAGGGCAGGTATGTCGATAGCCAAACACAACCAATCAGGAGTGAAAATGTTCAAAGCTTTTACTTGAGCAGAGAATTTTTTTTTTTTTTTTATAGTCACAAAATTCAGAAAGCCTTTTGTAAGCCTTTCATGGACACTTACGGTCACATTCATGCACACTTACACTTTACATATTTATATTTTCATTTCTGGACCATTGTACAAGACACTTTAATAAGTCACTTTTTATGTATATTTGCACACCCCCAGTCATTTTTTACTTTTTTCCTCTTTCTTCTTATTTACACTACATTCTAAATTTTTTTTTTAATTGTTTTTCTATATTTTCTATATTGTGTAGGAGATGTCCTTATTTGTACAGAATATTTTTATTTATTTATTTATTTAATTTATTTTTATTCTGTTTTTTATCCTAGTTAAATTTATTTTCTATTGTACTTCTTTTTATCCATATTTTTCTTATCTATAAGCTTTTATTTTCAAGGTCACGGGCGGTCGTATAAGCATTTCACTGCATATCGTACTGTGTATGACTGTGTATGTGACAAATAAAATTCGAATTTGAATTTAAAGTAAGTTGCAAAAGTGGAAGATATCTTGGTTTTCCTCATATAGGTCACGGAGATTCGATTTTTCTGTTTTTTTTTTTTTTTATGGGTAAATCTCTGTACAGTGACCGAAGTCATTAACTGTTTCCAAAAAAAAACCAAAAAAACAACAAAAAAAAAAACCTCCAAACTTTTTCTGGCTTTTCATTTGAAAAGTTCACTAACGTAGCTGCAGGTTACAAAATTAACATTTAACGCAACTTGACACATGCGCCGCAAACGTGCTGTTTTATTTAGCAAGCTCTGCGCGACTCGGACGCTAAGAAAACGAAAGAAGAAGTGGAATCATTCAAAACACCCATCTAGTTCATTTTGCTGGTTCCCCCACGAAATGATCTGCCAGGGTCTGTATTCGGAGCAAAGTCATTCCATTCTCTGACCCCGACGCTCAGGCACACCTCAGTCTGAGGGTTAACACTGAACAGAAGCCCTCCATTATTCTCCCAGACAGGCCTCCGACTCATTTATCTCCTTATCTATCTTCTGGTGTTCCCCATTAAACTGGGGCAATATTCACATCTCTGGAACCATCCATCAGGCTCCAGTTTGGCCAGACAGCCACGACATTACCTGCTTTCGGTGTCTGTTCAATGGCTGCCCCGACTCGCTGACATTCTTTTCATAGAGTTTAACCGCAAGTTCACGGAGCAAACCCGGCGGCCATGAGGACAGCGGTATAAGATATGTAACGATACACATGAAGGAACAAAAATTAGATTTTTTTTCGGTTCTCAAAACTCATTTCACATTTCATGCAAGGAGTTAAATTCCACGCATAACTTCATCACTACACATAAGTATACTTGAGTATTAGTAAAGCGCATTTACGCTTTACTTGGGTGTTACTGAAATTGAATATTGTATGCTCTCTTGATTCCATTTTCAAGAAAAAAACAAACAAACATACGATTCTCTCCTTAGGTTTTTACTCGGACCAAATTCAAAGGACGACAAATCACAAAGTTCTCTTGTCTCATTCAGCCAGTGAGTGTACTCTGTGCACCAATGGGCTCGTGTTCATTTTAGTGCGTCCTATCGAACTCCTATGTAGGGAAAAAAAAAAAAAAAAAAACGTAGAAATAACCCATGTTGCTATGACCTATTTAATTTCATCAGTTACAAATGTGCTTTTTAATACTTGGGTACATATAAAAGTAACTTTCTGACTTTTACTGTACTTGACTACACTTTCAGCTGGATGCTTCCAATTTGAACTTAGTAAGGAGTTTGACGCTGTACTGTACTTCTCTTCTATACATTCGCTTAAGCAGAATTTGTTGATCTTTGTCCCGACATTGAGCAATTTCAATGCAGATTAGACAATGCTTTATGTATTCTTATATATTCCTTTGACACAGTTAAAACATATCCAGGCACTAATGCGTAAAATTATTACAAAATGATTTGGATGGTCCATATATATATATATATATTTTTTTTTTTTTAATTATGACCCTTGTGACCCTACGACAGATTGCGGAGGTGGCACCAGGCAGATGGGCAGCCTGGGCCTCACCAAGCCACTTCCATTAATCCTGGCACCTTCTCTGATGGCCAAGCTGCAATCCCAGACGAGTTCGCACAAAGACGAGCTCTCCAGCCATTCATCTTCGCACCAGGCAGCACCCGAGAGAGTCAGAGCCTGGTGGACAGTTCTCCATGTTCACTACTTTGAACCAGGCCATGGTTTCTTAGAAACAGCTGAGAATTAAGGGCTAAAGAAGAGAAACCGACCTCCCCCCCACTATTGACGCTACACGGCTGACATGTTCATGACCCCAGAAGCCTGGAGCACGAAGCCTGGGACTTTTCATAGGTTATATTGGATGGAAGGCAATAAGCACGTTTCATCCAGCGATGCCTGTAAATCGGATAAATGGAAGACAGTTAGAGGACTCATCACTATTGATTGATTTCAGTAAAAAGAAATCAAATTACACGTTTATCACCACTAATGAGACAGCCATCCCCGGGGGCTTGATCATATTAGGCGGACGTTTTATGAGCAATAACTCATGAAGACGTATGACCTCTACTGATATCAGGGGGCTTGGCAGGTTTGTCCTAACATGTAATTTCCTTCGCTAAAGATGGGTGATCACAGGATCGTCAGCGGGGCTTTATTTTCCGGGGCCATATTCAAAAACGCTCTCGTCTTACCGCACCACAAAGTGGCACTAAACATCCGTAACTAAAAGTTTATCCCTGAGAACTACTTACGAACTTACTGGGAGGAAGGTTTACACTAAGGGAGTCTTAAACTAAGTGGGAAGAACCCTGTTGCTACAAATGGCAGCACTTTTAATTAAATAATATCAGCTAATGACTGGCTGGTGCCGTGAATTCCTGAGCAAGATCCCACCGCACGATGGCATGACGAAAATCGAAGATAAAGAAAATGTAAATCAAAGTGTTGCTGATTCCGCTCACACCTCGTACATTTGGTGCAAAGTCTTACGCAAAGTGCAGCCTTTATATACAGTATGTATTAATAAGAGTTTATGCCTTTTAATAAACATTTAATTAGAGTATTGATTTACACAGTCCTTTTGTATCCCCCCTTTGTGGTTAGTAAATGTAACTGAGGGATCCCAACCCTCTCGAGAAAGTTTAAAAAAAACAAAACATGGCATTCTTAATGAACAGATAACTAAATGTAAAAACTGTTGTCATTACATATACCAAAGAAATGAACTTGAACATGAACCCCGGGTATTTTGGAGT
>JAOVYU010000051.1:15451051-15461347 GCA_025674565.1 Synodontis membranacea
TTGTTACATTTGTTGCTGAATCAAGAAATATATTTGTGAATGGTGTGATATTTATTCGTTAATATTGACACCAATCTAACTCCATATTTTTCTCCCCCTGTTATATTTTTCATTCGGATACGGTTGTTCTGTAGTAGTCGTACAATTTCTACCATTAAATGTTGGCACACGTATCTGTAAGTGCACGTGTTGTAGTGAAAATGACGAAAATGCTGAAAATTGTGACGTTATGAATTTATTTCCTTCAACACCTTATATAAACCAGTTCCAGAAATATCGTTTAAAGACATGTTAGTGGTGATATAAACACAAAAATAATTCGATACAGTTCCAATTCTAAAAGAATAATGAATCAATCAATCAAATAAATAAATAAGTACTTCAGAAATTATTTGAGAGCTATATAAAACCAGATCTAGGTCTCTGTACACAAGGATATCTGTTTTAGATTCATTTTCAGTTTTAAACTGTTGTTCTTGGATTTTTAGCAATAATGACTTAAATTTACCGGAATGTCTGCACAAGGAGGGTCTGTTGTCTTGTTAAAGGAGGAGATTGAGGAAACCACGTGCCAATTCACTTAAAATAATTCTAAAGGAAAATGGAGGTCACAAAGGTGCAATATATTCCATGGCAAAATCCATCCTTCCATCCATCATCTACACCGCTTATCCATTAAGGGTTTTGATGAAGCTGGAGCCAATCCTCAGTGACTTTGAGCAGGAGGCAGGGTACATCCTGGGCAGGTCACCAATCTGTAGCAGGGCTATACAGAGGCAGATGAAAAGACAGCGCCAGCAACTGCCTATAACGATGTTCTTCATCATCATCCAACAAGTTGCACTATTTTCATAGGTTAGTGGTTGTGTGTAAGAACTGTGTGTGTAATTAAGTGTACAATATGATATTTGTAACATCTAATATGTCTTTTTTTTTTTTCTTTCTTATTTTGTCTAATATATTGGGTAATACATGGTAATGGTGACCAAAGGGTGTTATTTCATATCTAGAGGGCTCTAATGATGTTAAAAACCGTATTTAGAAGGGCGTAAACAGGTTTTCTATGCTCTAACTACGGAAATATTCTATATATAAATAAAGAATGCTACTTCGTGGAAATTCACTTATCACGGTAAAGTCTGGAACGGATTAACCGTGATAAACGAGGGTTTACTGTACTTTATCCTGAAGTCACATGTGTATCTAAGCAACCTCTTTCAGCTCCCAAAAGCACATGACGGGTATCAATTTTGCACACAAACCCTACGGTCAGTATGTTTAAAGCTGCTTGCTTTTCAGTATGCCAGGTTGATGATTCTCTAACTTGGACCTAGCCTCAGAGCGGTGGGAGCAGGGCTGAGGGTGGTCTGATTGACAGTGCATTCCTTGTAGAGCTAGGTAAAATGACATGTGGTAAGTTAATTCTGCTATGTTCAGCCACTCGTGCACAAACAACCTAATCGTTTGTCTATACGGATGCGCAGAACCCCACCCCCCTCATCATAGTAACCAAATGGAGCAAATTCCCATCCCGACAAATTGTGGGTATCCACTTTACCAGAGCACTGATCAGCTGTCTTAAGAGAGTTGGATCTCAGTGGAGTCTATATAAACGTAAAGCTTGAAGAGCAGTGCTTCATCTGCCGTGCTTTTTGTTCTTTGAAGTGTACTCTAACCAATCTAGCGTGATTTACATATCTAAAAATAATGGCCTGAAAAATCTTTGCAAAGGCTTCTCGCAGGAGAACATTTGAAAATGCTGTTCTTCCGTAATCAGTTTTAATAAAGATGTCCGTGCTAAAACACCTGTCCTGAATGTACACAAATTGTGCTTACTAGAGATGTATATAATATCGACAACATGGTATGGTAAATTGTATCATTATTTCATTAAATTACATTTTTTTGAAAATTACATTTTTTTTATTCCGCGTCATTAAGATTTGTTAAAATTGTACAGAATTTATTCTCCTCCTTTTCCGTGTTAATATCGACTACAAAATAATGTCATTTATTATAAATATTTAAGTAAAATAAATGTTTTATCGTAGAATTTAGATTTTCACTTCTTTTTCTTTTCTTTTCTTTTCTTTTCTTTTTTTTTTCCGTCCAGCACTACTGCTTGCCTGGCTTTGTTAGCAGATTTTGCATCGTGATACATATCGTAGGAATTTATTCATGATCTATCGGTCTGAACCAAATACGTTTGGGCAATTTAGGAGATTCAATATGATGCTCACCAGCAAAGGCAGGCAAGTAAATTGGAACAAAGGCTCTTTATGCAGTTGGCGTAGGCACTGAGAGCACAGAGGTCGGTCATACTGCAGTGAGCACAAAGGATGACTTGCATGCCGGAGCGCTGCTGTATTGTACACAGCTTTGTTCGATTCTGAAAGAGTGACCAAATCGGCACTCACAGGAGTTTCATTTACCCAACCCTGTATTTTGGATATGATGGAGCCGGATCACATGACAAATCCGAGGCTGGTCGCAGAACAATGGGCTGATGATTTCATGCATCTTGGTTAATTGCGTCCGTGTCACGGCACTTAAAAACGAACACGAAAGCATCGTCAGTGGCAAAAAAAAAAAAAAAAAATGCAATAAAATGGGGGTTTTTAAATCCGTATCAGTGTTAACATGGCCTCAGAGTTACTAGCCACATTAAAGTTTCATGAGATGTGGCTGATGTTGCAGAGTCAACAGAAAAAGCACACCTGAGTCTTGAGAGTACAAGTGGCAGCAGCACAGTTTAATTTAGGATTTGTCTTTCTTTATAAAGCCTTTGTACTGGGCTTGTTCCTAGTTGGTTGTATGTCGCTTTTGGTGTGTAGCCTTAAGAGTCCACTATGTAAGATTTAGCAGAAGTGGAATATAGTGTTCATAGGTATGTTTTCTTTCGTGTGTAATTACCTGTAACTATGTATTGTTGTGTTTTCGTAAGCTTACGATGAGCCCTTTCATCAACGTATGGTGCAAACACTCCTCTTCGGTAGAGTCACCATGTTGCACCGCTACAATCCTCTAGAGCAGCGGTCCTCAACCTTTTTGTACCACGGGCCAGTTTTAATGCATGAAATTTTTTCCGCGGACCGGGTAGAGGCGCGGGGGGTCGCATAGCGGGTGTGGAGCTTGTGTAGTACCTGTTGGGATGAACCGTAACTCGGGTAGGAATCTTGGTATTTTCTTTTAAATGCAGCTTTCTTTTTTGCTGGCAGTCTGTGACCCTTCTGCTGTCCCACCCTTTGCTCGTTCCTTCCCGAAAAAGCTCTCCAGGGAATTGTTTTTGGCTCATTTTCTTTCAAGGGTTAGCTTGGGTCGCTGATGCCTGAAACGGCGTGCCAGAGTCAAGTGCGGTAGCGAGGCGAGGGCGGAAACAGCCGTTTTTCAAAATACTGGATCTGGAAGACTAATGAAAGAAAAATTACCATAGTTTTAACCTCAAATTTTTTCTTTGAGTGGAACGGGGGGTTGGGGACCCCTGCTCTAGAGAGCCCCTTAAACATTTTGGATTTTTGACTGATTGAATCAAGAAGGAAGCACAGGAAGGACAACAAAGAAGAAGAAAGGAGGACGAGGAAGAAAAATGAAGAGGAATCCGTCTTTGCTGGTGTTGGCTAACAAGCTTGAGAAGGCAAATTTAGAAAAATTGAGGATCGTATTTGTTATTTAGCAAGGAAGAAGCAAGGGAGTGTGAATATAAACGCTGACGGCCACCGTACGTACTAATACGCGCTTGGAAAGGGCATTCCGTTGGATGCGCTCAATTGAATACTAAGTAGTGGACTTTTAATGTCCTAACTAGTAGCCCTGTAACTGCCTTCTGCTATTAAGTTGAAAACTGAACTTTGGCTCATTTGTCCAGAATAGCTTCTGTACGTGTTGACGTAAAATTTTCCAGGATCCAAAATATTCTACAAACACCAAACCCTTTTTCAGAAAATTGCTCCTAAATGATTTAAAGTGCACCAGAATTAGTGCCTTCTTGTGGAATGTATAATGAGGTGAGGCTTTTCCCCTCAGACCATGGAAATGCAGTGCCAGTCACCATTATGGCTGGGAAAAGAGGTGGGATCTTTCCTGATGGTTTGTCATTATAGTGCTCAAGCCTGGGACCAATTATGCATTTTTTTTTTCTTCTTCTGATTTTGCTAATGGTTTATTATTTCAGACCGTCCCAGCTCAAGCTTTCTTTATATTTCTAGCCATGCACCAAGCATCTTGTGTCTGAGGACTGGCCACGTCAGCTAGTTAGGCTTTTAAGGTTCTTGCCATCTTCCACCACACCGTTCGCCAAGTTCACAAGCCATGGGCATAGGTTTGATTTTGAAAATTGGTAGGAATGCATGAAAATGAAGTTGCCCTGAGCTTATAGAGATAATTTCAGAAAACAAACTATCCAACAGTTGAATGTGATTAAAAGGTCCATGTAGGATAATGGATTATCCTGGATCCGGAATGCCCCTCCCTCCCCTTTTCACGTGTGTATTAAACCTACGGTAACAGTCAGGTCTCTGTAGCACTTACATTTACACTCCCTTGCTTTCTTCCAGGCTGAATAATAAGTTTGATCCTCCATTTTTTTTTTTTCAAAATTTGGGTTCATATATTTGTTACCCAGCATCAGCAAACACCGATTCCTCTTATTTCTTCTTCCGTGTCTTTGGTTGTTGTTCTTCACCTTCCTACCGGTGCTTCCTTCTGGATTCATGTTGCCACTTTTAAAAGCATGAAGCACAGAAGGCTCTCTCTAGAGGTTTGTCTGTTCTGGGCTACTGTAGTGGCACATCATGGCAGCTCTGTGGAAGAGGACACGCTCCCTATATACATATAAAGGGCTTATTCTAAGCCTGGCTGTATGTTTGCTGATGTTCAACCACCACATGCATATGTAAAACAAGGTGCAAAACTTACACACACGCCATTAAGTGAGCCGCTGACGTGTATTCTAGCGTCCACGTAGTAACTGAGTACAGAAACGTGTAGTGTTGTAGTCAAGACCACCTTATCCGAGACCCAAGACCAGAGGGGGTCGAGACCGAGACAAGACCAAGACTCTGAGGGGCCGAGACCGAGACGAGACCGAGACCAGGGCTGGCCGTGACCGAGACGAGACCGAGACCAGGGCTGGCCGTGACCGAGACGAGACCGAGACCAGGGCTGGCCGTGACCGAGACGAGACCGGACCAATACACCGCATGACTAATAACACTAGCTAACACAACTTAAACCTATCTTACCTTTCTTTGTGCTTCCTTTCTATGTGACGGTCAAAGTTTGACGTTGTCCCAGTCGCCTCCGTTATCGCTGTATTGCAGAACTTTCTTTTTCCCGTTGATTTACGTGTGAATTCTTGAATTCATTGAGGGATAGATATCCAAATTTGACTATCCAGACATCTCCCAGACAATCATGACTTCACCTGTGTTCTTGGCCAGTGCGTGTGTGAAGAGGGCAGGTCGGGTAACCGCTGTCGGCACTAACATCATCGTTTGCACTTGAAGTAAGAAGTTATCCAATCTGACATTAAACAACTCATTAATAATAATATTCCCTGAGCCGTGGTCTCGCCTGGTCTCGAAATAAAATTCCGAGTCCTCTTTGTCCGAGTCCATGACGAGACCGAGTACAAATGCGGCCGAGTCCGAGACGAGACCAAGACCTTCAAAAAAAAAGACTGATCTTGAGTACTACAACACTAGAAACATGAATAACCATTATCATTTTGTCTACTTTTAAAGGAGATAGTTGGGCTTAAATGGAAGCTTTAGTTAGTAATCTTATGACAGCAAAGCACAAGTTGACTTATTGGAGTCGGGATGCATTTACAGCTGATTAGCTAAAAAAGCAGGTCTGTAGGCACAGTAGTAATAGCTAGACTCGGTCCTACCTCGAACAATACGTTTCACTGAGGGAGCATAAATATTGCCCTTTTAATCCTTACAAAGTCAAATTTGTGTTTGTTTTGGTGTATGGAAAAACTGGGAAGTGAGCTTCACTGGGTAAATGTGTTTATTAGTCTGTAGAGATGACATTTTAGTGCATAAAACGTGCATCCCGTTCATTGCTACAGTAGCTTGGAGGATGAGGGAACTTAGTCCCTGGAACAGCAGGTGACCACGAGCTTTTAGCAGGTGACTAGGCATGGGTTGAGTCTTCATTCGTCCTCGAGCCTAACCAGTTCTGTACCTCTGTGCGGCATCATAACAGCACGCAAGTATGAGTTGCCTGCCATAATTGCCAGTTCACTGTCTCCTTTAAGAATTCTTAACTAATTTGGGGGAAAATGCTGGAAGACGAAGGATAGGCGAACATTTCCTGCAGTTGGTTTGTTTTTCACAGATTGGTGTGATCTCTGTTAAAAAAAAAAAAAAAAAAAAGGCGGTTTATGGCATCCATGTAATAGATTTCTGCTCTAGTTAATGTGAATGCAGGTGGTCCACTGTACTGGGGATTGTGTACTGTGTGTGTGTGTGTGTGTGTGTGTGTGTGTGTGTGTGTGTGTGTTACTGACACATATCTCAGTGTGGAGTCTTTGCTTCAGCTATAAGATGGTAATCGGATTCTAAATGGGGAGTCGATTTCACTTCCCATAGACCAGATTGTTACTAAGCCTGGCCATTTAGTAAGAAGTGTAATCTGAAGCAGTGTTGGGTTTTTGTGTATATTAACCGCTCTTCACTGAGGACAGAAATGCTGATAAAATCTAATAGTGTAGTTTAACAGTTTAGCTGTGCAATGATCTAAATGTCAACTGAATCGGGCCTTTCTTTTTTTTTTTCTTTTTTTTTTTTTTTTTTTCTTTTTTTTTTTTTTCTTTCTCCCCCTGCGGTTTTGTCTCAGGATTTTCTGGCTTTGCCTCATTACGACCCAGTCTTGAAGAAAGGGCAAATGCTTTCTGACTGGCATTGTGCTGTGATTGGCATCCTGGCTCTGTGTGTATATATGTGTGTGTGTGTGTGTTCGAGAGAGCGTAAGAGAAGGCAGGGGTTCTTTTTTTGGCTCTTTCCATTAAGGAAAAAGAAGGGGGAGAGGAAAAAAAAAAAAAAAAAAAGCAAAGCAAAAAGCACCCTCCACTCTGGCTTGGTGTAGTTCGCTGGCCAATTTCCTGTTCCAGGTCAATGAGTGTATTGTACACTTTGCTTGTCCAGACTCCCACTTCCAAATGTAAAGTGACCTTTTCAACTTGGGCAGAAGTTCCACAGCTACAATAATAATCCGATCACTTTCCAGCGGAGATATTTGATTCTCTTCTACTCCGTTTCCTTTTATGAGTTCGCACACGTCTTACTCTTTTTATATATATATATATATATCACGTCTATGGGGGAAAAAACGCGTCTCTTTGGATGTCGAGTTTTATTAGGCATCTCTTTGCTGGTTTTGTAATTAATATAATAAAAAAAGGAAGAAGCTCTAATGTAAAGGTTAAGAATATCAAAGTAGAATAACTATATACTAAAAGCGTGCATTAATTTGTGTGTCACTCCGTAGGCATTTTGATTGTATAAATAAGCTATAAGCTAGAAATAAGCTAGAAATCACTTCGTTAAGTTAACAGGAAGAAACGTAATATGCAGGTTTATGAGGTCTTCTCGTAAAAGGTACAGATGAATTTCAAAAAAAAAAAAAAAAGAAAGAAAAAAAAGGAAGGGGAATGCATTATAGAATTCCACTTCATGGCTCGTCTCCTATACACACCAGTGGCTTTAACAGAGAAAATAAACACCGTGTAGTGAATAGGCCCATTTAGCAGCGTATAATTGAACCTGACCCAGTCATGCAATTAATTGCAACCCATAATATTTGTGCAGCAGTGCGGCGTTGGGGCGCCATGACCTCAGGATTAGGGTCAGGAGCTGTCTGGTCAGGAGAGTCGTGTCTCGTCTTGTCGAGTTCGAGTCTTAGATGGAGTGTAACTTGAGAATGAGTATTTCCATGGCTCAGGCGCGGGAAGTGGCTTCAGGGGCTAGATACTTACCCTGCCTAATTCATGCCCCTTTTATTTATTTATAAAAAAAAAATTTTTGTAACAGAAACGTTAGCATTAACCACATACCCGTTTCGTTAGTCTGTGTTTCGACTGAATGCTGGGGGGGGGGTACTTTGATGGACTTTTAGAAAGACAGTTTCTCTTTGAACGTAATTTATCTCCAGATGTCCTCGACTCGCAGTGCGCGCAGAGCATGGTGACTAATTGCTGGTACCGTTGTAAGTCCCAGTGGGACACCAAGAGCAAGACAAACAAGTGTCCCACGGGTCTGTCTTCTCAAATACGTAATTGGGACTCTGTGTGTGTGCGTGCGCGTGTGTATATGCACACACGGACATACTGTATGTATGACGAAGAAGGGTTAAAGTGGAAATGAGACAGATGTAGGATCCTTGTTGTTGTTTGATTTTTGTTTACCATTAAAAAAAAAAGAAAAGAAAAAAAAAATCGAAACCTACTTAGAAGTGAGACTGAATGTAATCCAAGAATATTGTCCCATACTAAAAATATACTACATTCAGTACAGGCCAAAATATTTACGTCTGAGTGAGTCAGTAATAAATTTTACAATGAAAACATGAATAGATTTGAGTCCATGCAGGTCGTGAGCAGCACGGAATTACAGTTTTAAGTTTCCTCTCGTTTAATCCCCTATACAGTTACAGTGCAACTGTGAGACGGGGGGGAAGGAATTCTCGCTTTATTAACCTCATGTCAGGGCACATAAATAATACACATGGGTCTGTTCTGGTTCTTGGGTTGACTTCACTGCGATACAGTTCACAGATGCTGTGCCAGAACTGAGATATTGATTTATTGTAATTTAGGTTTTCTATGTATAGGCCATTCACAAAAAGCTCTTTGGCAAAGCGCTACGCATGCCGGATTGTTTGACACGACGCCGTGAAACTAAGAATGAATCCCATGTTTAGCTCTGCTCCGAAACTTTGATTTTAAGTGACGATGACTCTTTCATCGTGTCATGCAGCGCTGGCCGTTTAAGCAGACCAACGTTCACGTGTGCAGTGTTCAGTCCATCTGAATTTGCCCTCTCTGTACAGCACTTCTGGGGCGGATGCGAACCCGACCGTCGCACTCAGCATTCAGGTGCAGTTCAGTTGCACGGCGAGCACGATTTAACCCCGATTCGACCCAAATACGGAAAGTTTCCAACGAGTTTCAAAAGACGTTTTGATTACGTTTCCAGTCCCATTCCTTCCCATGTGCCCCTTAGCATAAGTTTTATTGTTTTTTTCTGGTCCTAAATTTATGAACTGTCAAAACGGATCAGACCAAATACGAAACTTGCCAAAAGTATAAATTTTGCTTCGGATCAGCCTAGCAAGCAAACTAATAACTGAGAAAGTATGCTGGTTTTAAAGTGGACCTTAAAGGTCTACTCTGTAGGGCTCAAGGGCATCTATTAGCAGAAATGGAATGTGATACTCATGAGTATATTTTCATTAGTGTTTGATTATTATTATTTTTTTTTTGGCTGCGTTTTCGTAAGCTCAGAGCGTGCACTTTATATCTACTGCGGGTGCAGGTCCACTTCTATGGAGCCGCCATGTTGCAGCACTACAGTGGCCCAGAAAGGACAAAGGTCTGGAAAGAGCCTTCCACGCGTCACGATTTTAAAGGTGGCAGTGTGAATCCGTAACGTGGCGCCAGACAGGAAGACATGGAAGAAGAAAGAAAGACAGATTATAATGATATGTACTGTGTAGCATGGAAAAAAAAAAGTGAGGGAGCGTGAATGTAAGTTTTGACGTCTAGTCTGTACTTTCCAGGGTGGAAAAACATGCTTTGAGGAAAGCTCTGTCTATCCAACTCTGCACAAATAAGCTCACAGATCCTAATGGCTAGTGTCTCTGTAATTGATAAAGGAGGGAGAGTACCGTATGACACCCTTTCCTCCCCGAGCCAACTCTTGGGCTGGCCTGACTGGAGCAACGCCAAGGTTCGAACCCGCAAATCTCCAGATGATGGGGCGAACGCTTTTGCGCCACTCAGGAGCCCAATTTTGGTTCAGCACTTTTTCCTTTTTCTGCAAAGTTAGCTATTTATAAATCTAAATTTTATGAGGTTTTTTTTTTTTTTTTTTGTGTGCATTGATTCAAAATGAACAATCAATAAAATGTGTTGTTACAAAAGTGGACGTCAACTTTCCAGAATCACTCAAATATCAGACTCGACAAGATCATTAAGAAGGCCAGTCAAGTTGTAGGAATGGAATTGGACTCCTTCAACAAGGTGTTGGAGAGGAGAACATTGTCCAAAATAAGGTCAATACTTGACACTCC
>JAOVYU010000051.1:15481420-15506288 GCA_025674565.1 Synodontis membranacea
GTGTGTGTGTGTGTGTGTGTGTGGGAATGGCTGATGCACATGGTGCTTGAGGGAACTCGTAAATCAGCTTTCATTAAGAAGGGTTTAGTGCACGTTCTTGATTTACTCTGTGGAAGTGCCACTAGAACCCATTAAAGTCTTCACTGTGGAAAGGAAAGCGAAGCTAATAGCGGAGGTTTTGCGCCGTTAAAGCTCCGTTGTAGGATGCGGGGCAGTGTAATAACGGTCCGTCACGATGACTCTGGAAGGCATGATTTAGGTTATGATCACAGTGGCACTTTCGCAGCAGTACTTAAAGCGTGCAAAAATGGTGTTATAAAGTCAGTTATGGATAATAATGTGGAAGACGGCGACATGTCTGCGTGCAGTGAGAAGTTTGTGTAGCAACTCTTCTTTTATTTCTTTTTTTTTTTTTTTTTTTTTTTCCTCCCCCCACCTGTAATTTATTTTTTTCATCTCTTATAAATCTTCTCACTTTATCCTGCAGTCAGAGCAGCCAAGTCCTGCCAGCTCCAGCTCCAGTTCGAGTTCAGGATACAGACCCACACACAAGCGACAAGGTAACCTCAACTTGACTCCAGTTGTCCTGCCTCGTTTCCTGTAGCATGCGTTTAACACGCATTAGGCTCAGTAATTTAAATGCAAGTTTAGTTATTTTTAATGCTTAATACAACCAAACCCCTCTAATCAGACTCCTGCCTTATGGGATTCCCACGATAGTAGTTTTAATACATGCTTCTTGCTATTCAGTCAATTTGGAATATGTTTCCAAATGAGTCGATTGGTCTATCTCTAGGCGGCGCTAATGCTGCAGTGTCTGTGTAATCGTTGTGTGTTGTGCGTTTATTTATATAGTGATAAACAGGGACGTAGCTAGGAATTCTGGACCGTCTGTTGCACTTTTGTGCTTCCTGGGTCCAGAGTCTGTCCCAGAAACACTGGACAGGATATAAAACATTTAACGAGAAATAGGATCCTAGATTGTCTAAATATGCTGCATGTGCTTTTCTGGAGCATGTTACATCCAGATAGCAGGTTTTGGGTGTATAAGTAGAATTATAATACCTTTGCCAGTTAGTCAGCTCTAAAATTATTGGCACCTTTGGTAAAGACCGGTGAGACAGAGATCATGGTAGACTGATGAGTTTGTATAGTCTCAGGTGAGTGTAAAAAAAATAATAAAATAAAATGAAATTGAAATGGGAAAGTGCTGAGTTGTGAGAATTTCCAGGGGTACCAGTGATTGTGACATTTTTACTAAAATATAAGAGAAATCTACCATCTGAAAAGGGAAAAAAAAAAAAAACCCCATCGTTAGTTTTAAGTGTGAGATTAGGACTCGGGAGTGTCCAGTCTTATCTATAAAGGTTTTCGTTCAAATCAAGCAGGAGGGCACACCCGATTCCACCTGTTTAATCAGGTGAGCTTGGCTTTCAGTAGACTCAGGCATGGCTTCTGTGTGCGTTGAAACGAAAAGCCGTACCCACAGCAGCCCTTTCCAAATAACACGCCTCTGGATTAGGTCAAGTAACTGCAAAGCCGTCATTTCGTTTCCTTTTTTAATCTGACTTTATTCAGGGTGCCAAAAATTCTAGAGCTGCCTGTATGTAACATCTTTGTCAATTAGCTGTTTAATGTTTTCTGCACTGTGCACATTCAGTGCTGGGTCCCCTGCAGACGATAATTCCAGATTTGCACTCGGATGACAATGAAGACGAGTCGGAGGAGGAAGACGACAACGACATGGACTCGGACATGGAGCGTCCCTTACACACACACATGACGCATCGCCATCGCAGGTGGACACTCCTAGCCCCATTTTATTTTGATTTTGTTGGTACTGTACGCTGCATGACCCATTATGAGCTGACCCATTATGACGGCATGAAGCTTTATTACTGAAGTGCTTCATTTATCTGTTGGCCACGATTCTGATTTTATCTTGTGTGCCGCCTATCAGAAGTATTTATCAGCTTTATGTACAGTTGGGCTAAACTTCTGTTTAGTCTGAGTGCATCCAGTCTAAATGTGTGTAATTCCAAAAGCCTGCATGGCACAGTTGGACTGATAGAGTGAATTTCTCTGCTCTGGTTGCAGGGTGAGTTTGAGTGACGGCAGTGACAGTGAGAATAGCTCCACCTCCTCGCCACTCCCACACAACGAGGCCCCGCCTCTTCTGAAGGCCAGCAATAATCAGGTAAGAGCAGGTCATCATTCAGTGACGAGGATTTGGTCCAACCACTAATCAAGGATTTGTCAATCCACTCTTAATTGGTCAAGAATACAGTCGACCCTCGCCACTTCGCGCGTCGAATTTTGCGGCTTCACTCTATCGTGTTTTTTTCAAATACGGTATATTCTTTAAAAAGTTGATCGAGACAGTGAAAATGCGGGTTGCGTTCGGATGTCTTGAGTCAATTAATTTTAGTTTTTTTATTTTATATTAACTTTTTTCCAAAAAATTGGGTGTTATTTCATGTCTAGAGGGCTCTAATAATGCTAAAAACCGTACTTAGAAGGTCGTAAACAGGTTTTCTATGCTCGAACTACGCGGAAATACTACTTCACAGAGATTCTATCGTGGTAGAGTCTGGACCGGATTAACCGCGATAAACTAGGGTTTGCTGTATTTTATTTTAATCGTGAAGCTGAACTGCAGTTATTCACAGTCCTCCGCCACAAGTATTGGAACTGCAAGGGTAATGAAGTAGTTTTTCCTGGGTACTGAAGACAAAAGATTAAGATGAGAAGAGAGCTCAGAGTTTCATCTTTTTTCCCCCGCTGATATTTACTTCTAGATATGTTAAACAATATAACATAACACATTTTGTATAAAAGCACCCAGCTCGTCAGGTTAGCAAAAGTAATGGAACAAAACGTTTTCAGCCAAAATAATTTTACAAATGGCCGTGGATCCGGACTTTGGGGACTTTCTGTAGTTTATGCAAAAAGTGTGTGTTTCTTGAATATGTTGCATACTTTTCAGGTTATTAACAGTCTTAATTTATATAATTCATGAGGCGGGGTTTTTTTTTTTTTCTTTTCAACCCTTTCACCCCCTTTAACTAAAATTGTATGAAATAGGAATTGAGATTCTCTCCAAGTATCACTATATTAAAAAGGAAACGGATGAATCATTTGCATTAGCTCAAGTAAACAGCCAAGGATAATACACGGGAGCTAATTGGTTTTTACCAGTTTCTTTATGTTTGTAATATATAAAATATCTTGGCTACCTTGAAAGTCTACTTTCCCGTGTTTAGAAAAATGCCTTGGTACTACATAAGTGTACTTTTATTGGTTTCAGTGTAGTCCGTGCCAGTGTTACAAACTGAATAATCCTGTTTTCTTGCAGATTCTAGAAGTGAAGAGTCCCATGAAGCAGACAAAAGTGGATAAAAACAAGAATATCGACTGTGACAAGGTGATTATTGCTATATAACCAGTGGCAACCGGTATCGTCTGTGCTAGAGGGTTAATGTGTGTATACTGGGTCTGGATAGTACTTCAGTTGTAAGGCGTTTGCTGTGTTGTTTTAGGCATACTTGGATGAACTGGTGGAGCTCCATAGACGACTAATGGCACTGAGAGAGCGGCACATATTACAGCAGGTACTGTGTCAAGAACCATTTTGGGTTCGAGTTGTAAGGAGAGAAGTCGCTCTAAATCGAGCTCGATTTTCTAATCTCGCTGAAGAATAAGGATGAAATGCATCTCGAGTATATGGAACATCCTTAAGTGGTTATGTTCACTGAAGCAAATACCTGAAGTATTTTTAAGGCAAAATGCTCACGTTATCAAATCAGTGTTTTCTTTCCCCTGAAGAGCTCAGTCATTATACTTTGAGGCCTAGTTGTTATGACTGAACTGATGACCAGGATTGGCTTAATATATAGATGATGCTAAGAAACAAAGGCTGGATGCATACGCACATGACACAAACGCTGGGAGCTTCATGAAATATTTCACCTAATCGGCCGTGAAACATTGCAATGATCAGCTGTCCTTTTGGCTTGCTTTTAAAAACCAAAAAAGTAAAAAAAATCATGTCGTGTAGTTTGTCTAATGGGTTTATGATGCTTAGCGTTTGAAAATACATTGTTTATCGGACGTTAGTTTAACGATTATGGTGATTAACGGGCGAAATAAATAAAGACATTGGAATTTATACGGTTCATATGTGATTTTTTTTTTTTTTTTTTTTCTTTTGCAAAAGTGAGTTATTGTTACTGCTTCTGAGTATAAAAAGTTTTTTGTTTTGTTGAGAGGCTCAGAATCTTAAAATCACAGACCTGTCAAATAAACCCATTAGCAAAGGAACACCCTCAATCTTCTGTCCTGGCAGCGGTTCGGTCGCACAAGCAGCTGACTTCTATCTTTACTGTTGTCATAACAGACCCCCGAGTCTCTCTGTTCCTGGCCCTGGTTCAGCATAGAGACAATAAATTCTTTCCATATGGGGGTCTGGCTTTGTAGTGTGAAAGGGATCAGGTTTGGGTCCCATTACTGAACAGTTTCATTTGTGCAGAACCCCTTCCCCTTCCCCCACCTCCCATTTCCTTAATTTGCTAGCATGATCCCATCGAACTAAAGAGAGAAGACTGGTACCAATAAGTTGCTGCGTTAGACAAGCATCTCTCCTATTACATTCAGATACACGGCACCATGTGGTGGTTTGGGGGGGGGGGGGGGGGGGTTCTCATTTTCCATGAAGACTTGTAAAGTCAAAGTCACTCATTCTGCCCAGTTTCCCTTAAACCTGGTTTTTATTTAGCTGCTATATAAAAAAAAATGTGAGTTATTATATTGAGGACTAAATTACAGTCCTGATTACTATCATGTGCCTGGGTTGGTAATCCTTTGTGCTCCTTTTTTTTTTTTTTTTTTTCTTTTTGCTTCCAGATTGTAAACCTCATCGAAGAAACCGGACATTTTCACATCACAAACACAACCTTTGACTTTGACCTTTGCTCCTTGGACAAAACCACGGTTCGAAAGCTGCAGAGCTACCTTGAAACTTCTGGAACATCTTGAAGCCGTGTGCAGCTGGCTGCCATGAGCAGGAACACCAGACCTCCTGATTGTCCTCCTGATTTTGTCTCAATCAACTTGTGGCAATGTTAGGGAATCAGCTTCATCGAGAGGTCCTGGAGCTCCTTTCTTCTCTCTGTGTGCCTCAGAGATGGATGCGAGATTCTTCCTGTCCACCAGGACTTCACCTGAAAAGCCTTGAAAAGTCCACCATTGCCAAAAAAGGGAATAACAAGTTCATGCGCCAAAAAAAACCAACAAAAAAAAAAACAAAAAAACAATGTGCATATTGTTACAATGTATGAATGATGTTTGGTTCTGTTCTTTGTGATGAATGCATGTCTCAACACTGCCTTACACCATTGTATATTTATTGAGTATGAGTTTCAAGTGTGTGTGTGTGTGTGTGTGGGTGCGTGTGTGGGTGTGTGTGGGTGTGTGTGGGTGAGAGCAGATGATATTAAACTCGTGCAAGCACTTGGGCACAGTCATGTCATTGATGTTTAAGATGGTGAAGTGTTAGATTTTGCTCACCTAAATCTAACAATGACATACAGCGTGAAAGGAATAACAAATTATCCGTGACGTATGTACAAAACTGTTTGGACATTTAAAGGCACTGTAGAAATTGTGGTTTCAGAGGAAAGCACCATTCTTGGTCTTACTGCTGTTTCCAGAAAAAGCAATGTCATGAGACAAAACTTTCATGGCGAGGAGCGAATACTATTTTTAAGCGATTGCACATGAAGGCAGTACCAACATTGGAATCATTTAGGAATGCCACCTTCTGTACTTGTCAGGACTGAGTTACAATAATTGATTTTAAGGCCAAAAAACGCTAACATAGTAAGAATATGTCACAGTTGAAAGCTGTCTCATTCAATCTGTTGATGTTATTTATTTCATAGGGACCACAATCGCTTTGCTTCGGTCTTGGCTGTCTCTAAACCAGTAGGGACTGGTTATGGGTCTTTTGGAAATTTTAGTTTGTCAAAATTTTGTCCCCCCGCCCCCCCTCAAAGTTTACTCTTCAGGTCCTCCAAACTCTTGTTTTCTAGACAGCTTGATCAATTGCTAGATGTCAGTGTGGACAGATTGTACAGTTGAGCTGTAGGCTTGATGGTTGAGTTATGTCTTACGGCAACACCAGTATCTTTAGATGGGATATTTTAAATCAAATGGATATGTCTGTAAGAGCTACAGATTACTTTGCTGACCTGACAGGTAGGGGGGCTGAATTATTGGCACTGTGTGTAAAAAAAAAATAAAAATAAAAAAATAAAAAAAAAAAATAAAAAAAAAAAGAAGGGGGAAAAAAATGTGTACGAATTTTTCATAATTGCATTTTTGTATTGTGTTTGTTTTTGAATGAAATCAAACCTTGTATACTTTTTTTTTTCTGTCTGGATTTCCCTGATTTGAGTTTGTCAACCCAAAGAACCTTTAGTTTAGCTATCATTATATAATGTTTATATGTGTATAAACTTTATATGTGATAAAAACTGAATATCTTTCCTTTCTTGGAAGGTACTGATCTTATTCCAGCTGAACATTTTTTTTTTATCCTAATATAAAAATCCAAACAGTCTGCATCCGTGTCTGGTTATTGAAAGAAGAAATGTATGATTGGAATGATTAATTGGATTTGATTTTAATATTAATTTAAATTAACTTGAATGAGAGGTGAATGTCCAAATGTAGCTGCAAGCAGCGATTAAGGGGTCCAAGCATTCTGCGATGACCTGGGGCGATTTGAGCCAGTTGACTTGAACCTTTTCAAAGGACATGAGGTTGACTTTTCATTTAGTATGGGAGATGATTTCGTGAGCATTGTCATGTTCAGCACTTTAATATAGTGCCACCTAGTGGACAAGTGACCGAGCACAGGTGATCTTGAGGGAGTGGTATAGTTTAGGGTGTGGTGGAGATACAGGCTGACTTCCTGCTTGGCATTTTTATGGTAAACTGGTATGACTATCATTTGAATTCAACATGTCTTGTATAGTTGACTTAGAATTCATACTTTGTCTTCTCTCATAATTGACAATCAAATTAACAATGAATCATGTTTAGTTTATCTTTTAATTATAGTTAGGTACAGTACTTGTGACAAGTTTGTCCTCAGCTGGGTGTCTAATATGCCAAGACTCCCTGTTTGACGGACTGCTTGCATTGTTGTTAGAGCATTACTGGAGAACAGTTCTGAATTTCAATAATCCTTTGATAACCATGTTGATCGCCACTCCGGATTATCTGATTGAAGTTTGATTGGACCAATTTGTAGGAGTATGATTTGTATTTGAATATGGTAGATCTTAAAACAATCACAACAGCTGGTCATAGTGTTGGGCAATTGGTGTGGAAATTCTGTGACAAGTGGTTCTGAAGTTATGGACAGAGCGGTGTGTACAGATTTTGTTTATTGGTGGAGGTACCCAAAAATTGGTGGCGAAACATTTAGTACCATGGTGAATCAGTGTGCAAAACCTTATTAATGTCAAGTAAACAGTTCTGCGGGAATGCCCTAAACACCCATGGCATAAATTGTATACAACCAATATTGCTATAGGCCTCCTGCATCATTGGTGCTTGGACCCCAATTCCCAAAAGACCTGACGAGGAATACTATATTAACCTGAATTTAAAAAAGAAACGTCTGGTTCATGTTAATGGAGTCCTTTAGCTCAAGTCAGCAGCAAGATCAAAGCCCCATAGTCTATAATTCAGAATCTTTGAACTGCAAAAGTATTAGCCACTGAAGATGGTTAAGTCATTAGTGGAGCTTATACAGTGCATTAGCAGTGTTGATCTGGTGGAAAGCATCACTCATGTCTTACTTAAGAAGATTTTAAATGCTGACATTCTTTAGCAGACTTAGTTTAATTCTCAGTGCTGATCTAAAAGAAACCATGAAAGGGGGAAAGTTGAACACAGTTTATTAAATCACACAACCTTCCCACTCTCCATAAAATTTTAGGATGTGTGTGTGTGTGTGTGTGTGGTTTTTTTTTTTGTTTTGTCTTTTTTTCGTACAGTGTGGGTGGTCTAACAATAGAGTTGTGAGATCCTCTACAAGATGCTCAGTTTCTTAAAGATCATGGTGTCGTCGGAAGATATTTGTGGAAAGAGATCAAATTCTTTAGGCATTTCAAAGTTTGTACAGTAAAAATCACTGTCCGAGTCAAAAGAGGTATTGGGAGGTGAGGCTGGGATAAGAGTAGCAGTCTAAACCGATAGTGCCATAATGCAGTACAGGCAGATTATCAGGCCCAGAGGATTCCACACGTTTGTCCTTTGCTTTAGTGGAAACTAAATACAACAAAGTAAAAGGTGTTACATTCATATTTCCTGTATCGCACTGGCTTTGGTTATCAGAAAGTAGATATTCTGTTCCATATCATTTAGAGAGCAAGCTGAATTTTGGTTGTGTAACTGTCATTTCTCATTTCCATTGTTTCACAAGACAGCGTAGTGTCTGCCATGTTTCTTCCAGCCTGGTTTTGTCTAATGACAGCCTTTGAATGGCTGCTAGGAAGCGTGAGAGTGTCTGTAACTGTCCCACTAAGCCTTTCGCTTAACACCATTCCACCAAGACCATGAGCAGCTGAATGTCAACACGGAGCCATGTGTCGGACTACTACCCATCTGCAGCCACATGAACTTTCACACTCACGTCATGTCAGACAAACGGCATGCGATACAGACGAGAAACAGAAAGGACACCAACAAATCTTGTAGTATCTCAGGTCTTGGTTACGAACCAGTAATGGATTCCCGAGCTGAAAGACTTGTTCGTGAAATGATTAGAACTGCATCTGTGGGATATGTCCCAGTTCAGCTACAGCTGCTGAAAAACGTCGTATTTGCAGTATATATCTAATCCGTGAATCATGTGTCTCGATAGGCAGAATAGAGAACGGATGGATGGATGGAATCACGCGTCACCTTCTATTATCTCTCGAACCTCCTTGTAAGAATTGCTCCTTCCTTTTCTTTATTTTAGTAGCTATAGATTTAAACCCTGAAGTCTGTCTTTCTGTCTTTCTTCATTTGAGGTTACGTTAAGCGGCAAGGCAGTAACTGGAACTGTGAAACATGTCATTTACAAGCGAAATATATATAATGCACTAATCTTGCGTGACAAATTGGATTATTAAGCCTATCTACAAATATCAAGTGTGAAACTAACCATGAGACTATATTCAAAGTGTGTGTGTGTGAACTTATTTCTATATCTCAGCAGAGACAAAATGTCCCCACATGCATAACAACATCTGACATCTGAGAGGACAAATAGCTGCCCCCCCCCCCCCCACACACACACACACACTTTTTTTTAATACAAAATATTGCAGCTTTTATTTGAAAGGTTTCCTTTTGCTCACTGATGTTAAGGGTAGGATTTGATTTCCGTCTGGTTATGGCATTAATTAGCTGCCTTCGTATCAAAGGAAGGTCCTCGCGGCTATCCTCAGAACGATAAGGTTGTGCCAAATATCACACACAAATATCGCCAAATTGTCTTTTTCAGAAATAATGCAGTTTTTATTGGGGGGGGGGGGGGGGAAAAAAAACATTTAAAGGTCCAAAATATTATTGATGTTAAGCTTAGGATTGAGTTTAGGTTTAATATTAATTACCTACAGTAGTACTGATCTCAACTGAAGGTCCTCACAAAGATTAAATAAATAAACTAATGTGTGTATGCAAGAGAGAGAGAGAGAGAGAGAGAGAGAGTGGTTCTTTGTAATGCCTGTCACACTGTCCCTCCCACCCAACACCTGTTCATTACATCATAAATCTGCACTGAGAGCCAATTAGGAGAGGCACAGAAAGTTGAATCCTTGCTTCTTGTTCGGAGGAGTAAAGCCAAAAACACTCTCACACAAAGGATAAAGGAAGGAGTGAAATGTTCTGAAGCTAGACCTCACTGAACTGCTTTTTTAAAAAAAAATTATTTATTTATTTATTTATTTATTTATTTATTTTAAATAAAGTATATTCAGTGAAGACATTTTTAAAATTCCATTTTGGAAGAATCTTCCTTGTGACACATACGCACAGCCTCTAATCTGTCTTTCTCACGGTATATTGCATTCAACAGCAAAATAAGGTTGTGAGAAATAACTCCTTGCTGGAGCAGAGACAGACACAGTAGCCCAAGTTCACGGTCAAATCTTCAGACAGCTCAAACCTGAGACAGTCTATCTGTGGTCAGAGACACACCATAGGGAAAGCATTGTGTCCCCGGCTTCTTTCACACTGGTCTCCGAATGAGCGAGAACAAGGGGAAGAAAAAAAAAAAAGAAGGCTCCACAAGTTTTGGGATCCTGGATTAACTTAAGCCATCTCACATTGCTGGGGTGCTGGTGGAGGGAAAGGGGGGGTGGGGGGGGTTACGGGTGGTTCACAGTCAGGGCCAACAGCGGGACATCCTGTTTGAGCTTCCAAATGCCATTTCCTCTAATAAAAAAAAAAAGGAGAGACCTTCCACATTGGGCTCACACAGAAGCGAAGCAGGGACATTGATCATCGTCCTGGCCCGAGGCCAAGGCCCGAGAGAAAAGGTTCGTGAGAGCGTCTGGGTGGTAGTCAGAAAAAGAAAAAAAAAATGCACCTAAAGTATGTCATTAAAGCTGAAGGTTGGTGAAAAGTCCTCAGCAGCTTTTCCAAAAGACCGTCACAGTGCGCTGGCTTCAAAAGCTTAAAGTGCTACCTTCAAAAAGGAAGCTCTTCTTGCTCTTTCTTACCAATGTAGCGCTGAGCCGCAAAAACGGAAGCTGTCCAGATAAAGAGTCTGTTTCAAATGAACAGTAAGAAAGGGCTGTACTTTTTTTTTTTTTATTTATTTAACATTTTCAAAATGTTTTATTTGTTCTGAAGTTGTTGATTTTTTTATTTATTTATTTATTTATTTATTTTTATACATTGTAGCTTAACATTTTATTTGAACCATTTCACACCGAACATGAATGCTGAAGAGCATGAATGAGTCTGCTGAAGAGAATGTAACAACAGGGCCCTAATATCACTTTCCTTTCTAAAAGCCCCTCATTTTAATGTGAACAAAACTAGTTCAAATATTTGTCCACCTTTAATCTGTCTGCTCTCTCTCTCTCTCTCTACATGGGCATCATGTTTGAGAATAAGTGGTTCGGGAGAGAAAGTAATTGAGAGAGAAAGCCAGAAAATCCTCCCCAAACTTCCTATTCTCCGAGTGATTTCATCTTCAAGTCCCTAATCCGTTATTCTCTGATTTGCGGCGACAATAATTCAAAGGTCCCTCGTCATGTTTCCGCCGAGTTGTCTCTGGGCCCTTTCTTCGGGCGTTCACCTCTCTGCCAGACCTTTGTGAAGAATTCTGGGTGGCAGCCATGTCACTGGAAATGCATACAAATTAGCTTTTTCAAAAACATCAGCTTGAGTTATGTAAAGAACAAAAGAAAGCGGACTTCAAAGTGATGGGCGAAAGCTGAAGGGAGGGATGTTGGCGAGAAGGAGGGAGAGCTCCGTTCCAGCTTCATGGAGGGAACAGAATGGAGGAGGATAGACGGTTTTGACATAACTGGCCCTCCAGACGGCTGGGGATTTGATTATTTCTTATGAGCCTCCGCCTCCTTCCCATGTTTGGGCCCGGACCCCCGGTACCCTCAATGTGGGCCCGGACTCTTGGAGTAAAGCCTGGAGCCAACCTGCTCTTTGATTGGCCTGACTGAGGCTTTGTTCTCCCTCACGGTGCTGGGTGGGTCAGTGACCCGTGACCCCCCAACCAGCCCACCAGTCTGTGTTAGTGTGTGAGTGCCCAGACACTCTCCCTCACACACATACAATGCTTCAGTCGCTAAATCCTTCTCAATGGAGACAAGGCGGGGGTCTGAGAGAGTGAGAGAGAGAGTGAGAGAGAGAGAGAGAGAGAGAGAGAGAGAGAGAGAGAAAGAGACACACACACACACATACACAAAAAAACCCCACATTCAGACAGACAGGCTGGGTGAAGTTGCATGGCCCAGCCTTTCAGAATCAAACCCTTTAAAAAAAAAAAAAAAAAAAAAAAAAAAAAAAGTCTATAGAACTTTATTATCCACATAAGAGCACTTATTCGTTACATTCATATGCCTGAGATTTCTTGAATGGTCAGACCATTTTTGGCTGAGCGCAGGAAAAGAAACTTGACATGAAAATCTGCAAAATTACTTTTTGGAAGCAGTTCGAGAACATAAAAATAAGCTTTTGAACAAATTTCATGCTAGACTCTAGCTCTGCTGACTCAATCCAAGAATTAAAGGGTGTATGTTTCCATTTCAGTTTTAACTTGGTGACAAACCAGGTGAAAGCTCGAGCAAATTTAAAAGCCATTAAAGCTTTGATTCAGCACTTGGCAGCAACTGTTAGAGCCTCAGTGTGATTTCATCTTATTTCCTCTGAGCTAATTGAAAACAAATGAAAAGACAGTTACTATGCTGTGTTACTACGCGTAATGGGCTTTAGCTGGCAGTGCTGGCCTTCGTGGTCTACGTTCAGCGGTAGTTTGGCCCGGCCTTGAGAGAAATTTCATTACTTATATGTCTTAGCGATGCGCGGTTAATCACTGCTAGTAAATAAAACGCTGCAACCGTTTCGAGCGCTCTGGACGCAGCCTCCGTCCGCAGAAGACGAGCGAAAATACACATCATGTATATGACGGACGGTGTTCTTATACCGGAAAACTGCAAATGATAAAAGGGCATTAGGGCATTCTTGCCAACTTGGATCAGAGCCAGCGCTGCCCCCACCTCACCCCAGGATGACAAACAGCAGACCTCCAGCTCGCCTCCTCGTCTGATCTGCTCCTTCACACGGCAAAAGAGCTGATGTGGAAAAGCTCATTGCTGCCAGGCAACAACTGGGCCGCTTTGCCTCGTAATGAATTGAGGACATCTGGGGCCTCAAGCTGGTGATGCGTCAGATGAAAGTCCAAGGCTCACCGCAGAACTGGAGCAATCATTTTTCATGGAATTTGCTGGAAGGTACGATAGCGGACGTGTGTGATGTTCTTTGTCTGACGCTGGGAGCCTGAAATCCTGACTACAGCAAAGCTGACTGAGGATGTTTCAGTTAAGCTCACTTGACACTGACCATCAATCACAGCAAACATCGCCGTGATCCATCCATCCATCCATTCATTCATTTATTCTCTCCTACAGGTCCCCAGCTTCCACCTTATCTGCTTCCCTATTGCAATCTTTCCACATACTTTATTACAAAGAAAGAAGGAACCTGAACGCTGAGCATGCAGTATTTCTTTCTGTACAATCCATACAGATACAGATTCAGTAACAGAAATCAAACTGTTATAGCAGGACTTAAGTGTGTATATTCGATACATATGGATACGTATGGTTAATTTTGTGGGTTTTTTTTTGTTGTTGTTGTTGTTGTTCGGGTTGTTTAACTGCCTGCTGGAATCTCGGTAGAATTTTTGACTGTGTGTGTTGTGTGCTGCTCCACAGCGTCACTAAATCTGCTAGCTAGTGCAGGAAGTGCCACCCTTGTCTAGAATTCGGAGAAGACGCCCTGACTTGGCACGAAAAAAAGATAATTATCCATTGTGCCCCAAGATTGTTAAAAATTGCTGCCATTTCTGCCAAGTCCAGCAGCTCTGCCAAAAATCAGCCAATCTGTTCTCTCCTGCTGGGATCCTGAAAGGGCTTGTTTTGATCAATAAGCAAACTCCAACACTAATTTATCCAGTTAAGTGCCTGTGCACGTCACTCTTTATTTGTTTGGACACGCTGTCTGCAGCGCCTTTCACGGCAACTGTCTCTTAAGCCTCAGGTTATTACCGATTATGGGCTAGTAATTTGTCGCGTTTGATTTTTCATGAGGCCTTCAATAAACTGAAGCAACTGCATTCTGATAATTACGGCCGTGGACAGCAGAGGGGAGGGGGAGCTTGAGCCACTGTGAAGAGCACAGTAACTGATCACTAGGATAAGAAGAATTATCATGGTAAGTCACGAGTCAGCATGCTTATGTACAGTGTATGTTGTCTTAAAAAAAAAAAAAAACCCACCATAGTTCAAAAAACAAAGACAAATGTATTACGGTGTTGCATAAGTTGGTGGCCTACTAAATATCTTTCATTATTTATCAACACTCCCTGTAAAAGCTCCTGCTTTAGGTAGTTCATGAATCAAGCATGGAGCCCGACGAGATTTATATTGGTCATTTATATTGGTCTATTCTTATTCAATAGTGGAAAAAAGCTCAACAGAAGCAAGAGACGAAATTCGCAAAGTTTACGGCAATCTGCATTTCTGCGGTCAAGAGCTGGTTCAGTGTTTTGAAAAAAAAAATGGAGAATTTGAGCTAGATGATAAGCCAAGAATTGGTAGACCAAAGGAAACAAAAGACGAGGAGCTGTGGAATCTTTTGGACGAAGATGCAACACAATCGACGCGAGAGCTGGCGAGAGGTCATTCCACTACAGATCATTCTACTGTTCGATGGCGTCTGAAGGCAACGGGAAAGATTCTGTTAGCTGGTGGGTGGGTTCCACATGCACTTGCAGTAGTGCACAAATATTGCTCAGTGGATTAACACCTGCATTACACCTTTATTATGAGCTGCTCGATCCTGGAGAAACTGTCAGACGCAGAACGTTGCAGTTCATTGAAGTGTGATCATCCAGCAGCCATTCACAAAACGCAATCATCCTCCTTCGTGACCACGCAAGGCCACATATTGCAAAAGTGATGAAAGGCATGATTTTAAGCCTTGTCAGGAAAGTATACCACATCCAGCCTACTCCCTGGGCTTGTGCCATTGGATTTCAACTTGTTTCAACTCAAAAAAAAAAAAAAAAAAAAAAAGTTGAGCATCTATGAATTATTTTAGAAAATCATGAATAAAGTTTAATCCCTAATGATTAAGCCTTAAACGAAAAACAATTGTTGTGGATTGTCGTTCATTCATTCATTGTCAGTAAACGCTTTAACCTGGTCACGGTTGCAGTGTCTCAGTAATGCTGTGCAAAAGGAATTCACCCTGGATAAGACACAATGCAGACACTCATTCATATCTAAGGGCAATTTAGCATAGTCATTCTGCCTGCTGGCAAATTTTCAACAGTGGTAGGAAACTGGAGAACCTGAAGAAAACTGATGAGAGAACTTACTGGAATCCTGGAATCATGGAGCTACCTACTGCACCATCCTCCTGCCCTGTTCTTGCTATTAATTATAATAATAATAATAATAATAATAATAATAGTAATAATAATAATAATAATAATAGTAATAGTAATAGTAATAGTAATAATAATAATAATAATAGTAATAGTAATAGTAATAATAGTAATAGTAATAGTAATAATAATAGTAATAATAATATTAATAATAATAATAATAATAATAATAATAGTAATAGTAATAGTGATAGTAATAATAGTAATAGTGATAGTAATAATAGTAATAGTAATAGTAATAATAATAATAATAATAATAAGAAGAAGAAGAAGAAGAAGAAGAATTTTGATTATGACAAAGCAATTTTCTTTTTTCAGGTGACATTTTTAACAATAGCCTTCCAGAACAACACAATTAATTTTAAGACAGGATCAGATGGCTGTTCTTAGGCTAAAAAAAAATTACATGAAAAGGTTGTATGCAGGCTAGTACCCTACAGCAGAGAATTTCCCTTCCAGAAAAGGTTGCAAAAAATGACTGAATCATTCATCTTACACAGAACACTCCAGGAACTCATTTCTTTTGTTTGTGTGTTTCCTGTGGTTTCTAATCACATGAATCAAGGTTCCTTAAGCGATTGCTTTTTGCAACGCTCCTTGGGTTTTATGCTCTCCGGATTGAAATGATCTTTTATATTTATCGATTGTATTCTGCATTGTTTACGTACTTACGTTTATAATTGACGTTTAGGCCGGTCTAGCACTTGTCCAAACCAGAATTTGTCTTTTTTGTGCATCCTTGCAGATTGCATTAAAGCGCTTTATATCACTATATCGTCAACTGCTTGTAAATCACTCTGGATAGCATTTGCTAAATGACATAAATGTAGATTTTTCTTATCGTTGAGAAGTACACTTCTGCCTGTGAAGCGGCGTCTATGGCATTCCGAGAGTCATTTAGCAGCACTTGGGAAAGCGGTGCTAGTTAAGCCAACAAGGCTTTTTGATAACCTTAAAAAATAAATAAATAAATAAATAAATAAAAAATAAAACCTGAATGTAAACTCTCTTGTCATTTGAACTCACCCTCCTGGCTGAAAACTGGACCACTGCACTACAGCCAGCCTCGCTGCTCCACCTCCTCTCTAATTGCTCCAGGCTCCACTGAGTGCTGAGTCACAGTGCGGGAAATGTCACTTGTCACACTTGTGCCAGTATTTCATTGCTTGTGTGTGTATGTGTGGGAGACTTTACCTTTTCTCTTAATTTATTAGGGCTCTAACTATCCTGGCTGTCTTGTAAGTGGATTTAAGTGCTACATGTGCTCGTGCGGCCGCTTGGCACCGCTGGTGGCGAGGACATACGTACGGGAAGTGCTTCCAGAAGAGGCTATAGTGTTTATCACAGGCACCTCTGAGTATAAAACATCGCATACTCATGTGCATTTTCTCAATGTAAGCATTAAATATGATCATATTGAAATTTGTGGATTCTGGTGCTTATTTGCTGGTTGGGGTCAGTATTTATGTTATGTTATTCCTGTATAATATTAGTGGTTGTGCGCCATGCTAACCAGGGGGGGGGCGCTTGTGAGGTTACAATGACATGAGAAAAAAAATTCCAATGATCTCATTATTCAGGTTTTGCTGTTAGCTCCTAATAACAAAAAAAAAAAAAGCAAGAAGGAGTGGTCGTTTCTCTTTTGCCAATTTCCATAAACGTTCAGTCTGATATTTATGAGAATTTTAGTGCTGAAGCAGTGGATACAGCAAACACAGGCAGTGGTTTATCTTGTGTATTCAAATACAGTGGTGTTAGAATGAATACCCCCCCCCCCCGCGCTTCACATCTGGATAAAAGCAAACAGCGAAATAAATAACGATCGTCAAATTTATCAGTCATCAAGCTGAGACCTGCAGGCTCTGTCCTCCACCCACATCTGTGCTGATAACTCATTCACTCCTGGCACGGTGTGAACCTGTCCTGAGGTGATCTGTCCCTCGTCACTCACACAAGCGTAAGCGGGTCAGCCAGGAGCTTTCGCCTGTTTTCCTCCAGTGGATTCCGCTGATCCTTGTTAACACAGCACACAGCTGTTTTGACTACTTGGGTGGCTGTTCACATGGAGCTCTTCAAAGAGCTCACTGTAAAAGAAGACCGTTCAGAAGATGGCTCTATGTCGGAGCGCAAAACAAAGAAAACAAGGTGGTCCTGAAGGGTAGGAGGGCTGGTGAGGGTCAGGATTCCCGTGCGTTTGTATCTGAACTGATCAGCCTATGAAGCAGACGGTGAAACAGTTGGAAGCAAATTAGATTTCATTCTAACATGTACAAACACACGTGTCGTATGGCATATTAGTCCAAAACACCTGACTCTATCAAGCTCAGAGGTTTTTCTAGGTGCAGATGTACAATACACACACTTCCTTTTGTCTTCTGTTTGTAAGATGCTTAGTCGTTTTGGTTTGGCATTTAGCTGACCGATGAGTTTCGCTCAAACATTGGTACGTGTCTACCCTCTAGTGGCCAAATAAGACCTTATTTTAACTCTGTTCTTCAAATCAGACATCTGTCTTGGCGGAACGTTTGCATTTCATGTCACACATTATAAAAGAATAAGAAACACACCTGAATCAGGAATATATACTTGTATGGTCAACAAATTGCAAAGCACGTGAACACTTGACGCTGACTGAGTCTTTTTTCATGAACAAAACAAGTCAATATCCTTGGCAGGTTGCAGTCATGGTCCAATTCATAAAAGAATCATACAAAAAAAAAAAAAGGCAGGCTACCTATGGTGAATCTATTTAAAATCTTCTTCTAAATCATATTTCAGCGATATAATGATAGGGAGCATTGACTTCATAAAAATATGAACCATAATGCTTTACGAATGACCTAAAGTGTTAACCTTAAAGTTTTTAAATGTAGTTGGTGATATGAGTCAGACACAGAAGCGGGAGGTGATATTTGAGCAGGCAAGGGCTTTCTTTTTAAACCATTATTAAGATGAATAGCTTTGGGCTAATATTTTGATCAGCGTGACTCTCAGAAGCATTGCCGAAAAACGTGAGGAAACCGATGAACCGACGTACGGCTCGGCAAGGAGTTGAAAATGAACAAAACAACAAACAGCCCTACTCTCTCTGGAGGCTACGCTATTTACTGTGAGGATTATAAAATTAACGACCATTTTTAAAGCTGAAGCAGGTGTTTTATTGCAAACAAAAACAATCCGGTTTAATGATTAGCAAATGGACCGAGCGCTGAAATCTTCCCCATGCTGCCTTCAGTGTGATTTAGGGGCTTCTGTTCAATTCCTGTTCAATCTGCATAGCCAAATGAATACAATTCTATGGGCTTTTACCTAAGGTAGATAGTACAAACAGTGAATCTACAAGTTGCAGCTGTTTTATTCCTATTGGTTTAATATTATAGAAAAAAAAAAAACCCAATCAGCCATAGCATTAAAACCTCACAGTTTCCGTCATTCACCTGTATGCGTCCCAGACGAGCCCCCAAATTGAAGGTATTTTTATTCAGGTTCAACTCTCTACCAGACTCAGCAACCGTCTCTCTCTCTCTCTCTCTCTCTCTCTCTCTCTCTCTCGTTCGTGTGGCAAGCGCTTGGAGAATGATCCAAACAGACGCAGGTTCTCATTTAGAACTCAGTCTGATATTATTGTCAGAGTCTAAAGGCATTTATAGTACATTTATAGTACTTCATGAGGCAGGGTACATCATTCGGGGTTGCAGTTAACATGTACGTGGGTAAAGTGTGTTAAACAATGGAATTAACGGAAGTAGAAAAAAAAGATCAACAAGAACATGAGTGACATATTCTAAAGATACATTATCCTGAACAGAACAAAGTCAAGTATCGTAGCACATACGTATGCAAGACACGTGATCAAGCAAGGTCAGAGTGCTGTAAGTCACATGGAGAATCATACGGATCATATATTTTACATAAATAAGAAAATGATTTAAAATAAAAAAGGAAAAGGCAAGATATTATCTTATGATCTAGTCACCAGAATTTGGCCCTTGTCAAAGTTGCTCGGATCCTTACACTTGCACAATTTTATTCCTTCCAACACATCAACTTCACTTGCTGCCTAATATATCCCACCCCTTGACAGGTGCTTGGACTTGACCTGCATTTACTGTGGCTGTTTTGAACGCCCCATTTAAGCAAATGTTTTTCATCATTTCAGTTTGGAACTTATTAAAAAAAAAAAAAAAATTGGCTGTCACAGACATGTTCCCATTCAAAGTGCCATGTGTAGGGCTCATCACTTCACAATGGACTGCAGTGACATGCCTGGCGTTTCTGCGTGTTTTGATGACAGTTCAGTATATCCTCCATTCAGACACCAGCACACGCCTAGCTCAGCTATTGTCACTAATGTACACAGACCTTCTACAGTTTGCAATCCCTTTGTGGCAACTGCAAGAACAATTGAACTCTTACAGAGAAATCACGCCTTAACACAATACAGTACATGTCGCAAGAGCTCATATGCTTCTCATATGCGATCATGTGAATAGTAATAAAAAAGGACCAAAATATCATTTGAACATTTTTAAATAAATATATAAATAAATAAATAGAAATCACAACATTTGAAATATATATATATTTTTTAAAAAGTAACGTCATTTTCACATCATGTCATTTTATGACTTTTAAAAGTGATCATTTCACTTCACAATCAATTTCTGAACGATCGGAATGACCCTAGTCAGATTGATTTGTGGACGCAAAAACACAGGCAGCCTATTTGTGCAGTTTTTACTGTCTGATTCGGCGAATTTACTGCCTTGTAACGTACAACGAAAACGATGGGTCAGTTCAGAGTATGCAAGTCTTGAAACCGAAACACTGTGCGAGGCTTTCCTTTGTAACTTTACGATGTGTCCCACTGCTGTTCACGACCTTGTTAACCTTATTAACCTAATAATGTTGGAAGTTGGGCGGAAAGCCTTCCCGATACAGTAGACACTACGTCTAACAGTTGTTATGCAGCTATTAAACTCGACACTACCGGCCTGTCTAGCATTTCTGTTTTACCATCAAATACCAGACAGATGATGCATGTCAGGTGGAAAAAAAAAAAATGCACTCAATATAGATGCAGTATACCGTGAGCCGTGATTCTGCGAAAACAGTTTTAATTAAGTTCCTCGGATTCTTACCACATTCTGGCCTTGAGAGCTTGACAGGGAAGATTCTCTCTGATTAATAGCTCGTGCAGGCCAGGTTTCAGCTCCATCAGCACTCTGAGCGAGTAAAGGTTTTGAATGGTATGCACATAAACGTGGATTCTTGCCAACTATTAGCACCTATCCTAGTTCATCTTAGCCCCGCCTTCAACATGAGCGAATATGAAATGCTGGATAGGAACGTCTGGAATCATTCTCAGTTGGTTCAGCTTGTTTTTAGAAGGACGGTGTTATTTTTTTTTTTTTCCAAAATGATCAAAATCCTCGTCAACATTTGCATGCTCCTATGAAGACGGATCCTGCAGGAAAACAGATTTTAATTTGTCGTAGCCATGCAGACAGCACATTGCTCACCCAACAGCTTTAGCTCTGTAGACTGAGCACATCGATATATCAGTACTGAGATGTGTCAAGCACATCAATAACTCTATGCATTAGAATGCTTCAAAGATGAACAGTTTAAGATTAATGCAAGCCTAAAATCTAAAGGGCTTTGAATACCACAAGCAATCTTGGCGTTTTTACTGACTGTTTCAGCCTTCGTACTGAAGTGGCAAAGTTAGACTTCTTCAAAATATAGAAGAAACTCCCAGAAGGCTCTGAACATTTTCAATCCAAATCAGTTCATTTGTAATTTGTGCCTTTCAAAATGACTATTATGACTTTGGAAATGACTTTATAAGTTCCATTTCCAACACTGCAACACCGTCCACATGATGGTTTTTGGACAACTAATTAAAATGCTAAACTGTGCAAATGTTCAAATGGGCAAGCCCGGGAATCTGTTTTATTACTGATGCAGGCAACAACATTTAAAAATGTTAAGAATGTGAAGATAGAGCTGAATAAAATTAATTACATCATGGGTATGATTTAACACTCAATGCCAAAGGTTCATTCCCAAAAACATTTTTATCTTTCATACGTAATGTGAAATGCCTCGTGTCTCAAGCCTATGCACAGTACTACGAAATGAAACGCTTTTAAGAGTTATTCAAACTCAACTCCGACCTACTCCAATCAAATTCCTTAAGTTTACACAGGACCCGATTTTAGACCTCTGAACATGTTGTGAATGAATTATTTGAACTTACTTGGCTTGAATCCGGTTGAACTAAATCCACGCAGACAGTCTGCCTGCGCTAAGCTCTCCTCACTGACACCAGAGCTCGGCTCACCTTTCAGGCCTGGAAAGCCCCTGTCATGGCTCAATCTCAGTCTAACAGCTAATGTTCAGGAAAAAGGTACAAGATGGAAGATTCCTCATGTCCTTAGGAACAAGTGATTCAGAGTAAGAGTGTAATAAATATCCAAATGATATAAAATAATGTCAATAAAATCAAATACAAATATATCACACACATCCGATTTGCCCCTAATTCAATGAGGGGGGTAACAATCAGGTAGAATGAGCATGTGTAACGAATATTATAGAGTTGTCTCATCACACCAGGCGACAGGTTTACAAGGTGATTTTAACACACCGTAAAAAAACGACAGTGTATCTTTACAGTAACTTACTGGCAGCAGAGTGTTTGTGTTAGCACACTGTACTCTTTTTTTTTTCAAAAGTGCAAAACTGTATTGCATAGGATGACATACAGTACTGGTAGCAGACAGTATTACTGTAAGAACGGTGAATGTATTTTCATTACACTCTTGTATTTCCTTGTCACTCCCAGTGCTCTGGTTCCACTGTGACCCTGAGCATGATAAAGTGCTTGCTGCAGATGTATGAATGAAGGACTGCATGAATGTTTATGCATATTTGCACACCCCCAGTCATTTTTACTTCGTTTTTCTTCTTTATTTACACAACATTTCTAAATTTCTATATTTTACACTAAATTTCTATTTTTTTCCTATATATTTTCTATATTTTGCTATATTGTGTAATGTCCTTATTTGTACAGAATATTTTACAAATTTACAAATATGTCCTTATTTGTACAGAATATTTTCATTTTATTTGTACAGAATATTTTTTATTTTTTATCCTAGTTAAATTTATTTTCTATTGTACTTCTTTTTATTCATATTTTTCTTATCTATAAGGTTTTATTTTTTTTAAGGTCACGGGCGGTCGTATAAGCATTTCACTGCATATCGTGCTGTGTATGACTGTGTATGTGCCAAATAAAATTAGAATTTGAATTTGAATTTGAATGAATTTTAATTCTTTCATTTCCAAAATTATATATAAATTCAAAACGCAAGAATGAAACTGTGCTTATCGATTGAACCATTTCGTTTCTGAACCAACCCAGAACAAAACATATGAAATTACATATCAAGAATATATTAAGATGAACAGTCATGTTACGCAATTTGAAAACTGCTAAAATGAGCAATGAGAGTAACACAATCAACCCTAACCTTTGTCCCGAATAGTCTGGGAAAAAAAGTGAGATTAAAAAAAAAAGGTATATGGGTTATCTATTTAAAATATTGGACTTGCTAACAAACTAACCATATTGGCTAATAACCTACAACATTATCTATATTTCTAAATTACAGACATGTTCACTAATTCATTTTTAATTGCTAGACCTGATGCTTTTTTTTGTATCAAAGCAGGATACAGCTTAGTACTATTGTGGGCATCATACTCACAGTGTACACTCCCATTACTACATACAGTTCTTATTGGTTTTGGTATAGTAGTTAGTGAATCATTCATGTTAGGTATTGTATAGTATGCTTTAAGATGAATAATGGACAATGTGGAAGAACAACAACAACAACAATAATTAGGTTTAGAGGAAAAACCAACAGTAGGGGTATTGTAAGAAAAAAGACGTAAGCCTAAATGGCACTATATCAACACTAGTGTAGAATTTCCATGGTATTACAAGGGAACACAAGCCAAAATTCAGGCCCAGAGAGTCTTGGCAGTGGACATCTCACATTTATAAAAATCTGCAGCTGTTGCTATTGGGATACAAGCATCTAATAGCACTTGCATATCTTAAGTCTCCAGTAGGCCAACTGTTTCAAATTCTAGCATGCAAACCTAACGTACAGTATACAAAGCAATAAGATCACACATATAATCAAAACTGCCACAGGCTTGAATTGTTTATGAACCTCAACAACTTTGAAATAAACTCCTGTTACAGTTAATCTATTACTTGCTAATCGGATTAATAGATTTCTAAACCTCACAGTACCAGCTGTTCTGCTCAGGTCTGTTGTTTCACCGTTACAGCAATCTTACATAATTAGCAAGTAGCTTAGCAACTGTCTTGCTAAAACAAACAGGGTTATGGTTAGGACGCAAAAAAGAGACCCTATAACAGAGTATACTTCAGTATACAGAATTAACCAGTAAACGGAGATCCTTAGAAACCTGCTAGTTATGAAGATGCATAAACAGGCTTGACTTTAGAAGCATGACAGGTATTTACTGTATATGTAGTTTCTTTCTATAAGTGACTGTATTTCATAGTTAATGTTTGTCTTTTTTCATTTTTCATTAAATAGGCAGACAGATAAATCATTTCTCTAATAATAGACAGCTGGGGTAGAGTGAAGTGGTCTGTGTGACACTGTTAATCCCAATGTAAATGCAAAGCAGCTGCTACTTATGGCTACTGGTAATGTAAGATGACTTACTGTGCTACTATACATGACTGGCTTAACACTGACCAGCTTTAATAATGTGGCAATGCACGTAAATGGTGAACTGTGAGCCTTTTGCGCACCCCACTAATCTGCTGTAAAGCTTAGCTGATGGCAAGTTAACAATTATGCTACATTCTCTTTTATAACTCTTGACCTTTCTTTCTTCATATTGCATTGAGGGGGTTCATAGACTTCACAGATTAAATATAAATAAAGTTATATATGTGTTATGTTAAAACCTATACCCACGACTCTTGCATTGGAGTCAAATAGAGGTTGAAATGATTTTTCACTTCTTAAACAATATTTAATAATATACTAAAATGTGCAATCATTTAATAACTCGGTATATGTTCTCAGATTTGTGAATGTTTTTGTGCATTTTGTTCTTTTTTTTTTTTTTTATAAACAAATCTGCCCCTTTGAGCTCAGTTGGGCATTTACTTACATTGTCTGAAACTCTCTTTCCTTGTAGCAAGATTAATACTCTTAATGGTACATCTTTTGTACCTTTTCAGTATTATGTAGGCTACCTTTATAATGATAAATGATGCATGGGCTGTTAAAAGGTATTAGGGTAAAGTTGAAATGTAATTATGAACATTTCTAGGTGAAAAATGTGGAGGATAATAATAATAATAATAATAATAATAATAATAATAATAATAATAATAATAATAATAAAGGGTAGTGGTACAGAAGCTCAGTGGATAAGACATTGGACTGTTTGGAAGTTTGTGAGTTTAAATCCCAGTATCACCATTCTGCCACTGCTGGGCCCTTGAGCAAGTCCAACTGCTCAGTTGCATAAATGTGATAT
>JAOVYU010000051.1:15516577-15530809 GCA_025674565.1 Synodontis membranacea
TAATTTAGCTCATTATTGGCAGTGGTCATGAGCTGGTGGACCGTGTTCCGCTTGTAGACCCAGCAAAGGGTTTTCAGCCTAACAAATTTAAAATTGTAACAGAGATCTTTTAACAGAGATTTTATATACCCTGTCTAGTATGAGTTCAGAATTACTGTCTGTTCAGAGCTTGTGACACTAGTTAAAGGTAACCTGAAGCACCTAAAGCAAAAAAAAATGAAGCTTTGAATTGTCTTATTTAACTTATTAAAATCATTAACGGCTAAGCATTAAAATATAACTTGTCACCATTCAGGAATTTTCCGTAGCTCAACCGTCACAAATTTTTTCTTTAATTAAGTGTACTTTAGGAAAAACTCATTCTATCATTTCTACACAGGATTGTGTTCATGTATGTAATTACTCTCATGTGATTTTTTTTTTGTTGTTGTTATGTTTTGTTATGACTTGTGCATTGGGAGTTCATTCATTCATTCATCACTGGCAATATTCAGTCAGTAACATGACATCATCCTTAGCAACCCCGCCTTCTTCTTGGTTTAACAATTCCTTCGTTAAAGCTACCCTTAACGGTTATGGCCCTAGGCTGGTGAAAAAAATGACTAAAATCTTGAGTGTGCGATTTTTGTCACACAATAAAAGGCATGGAAGTATGTTTGAATGATATTGTGAATATAACTATCGACAGGTTGACTGGAAAACAGTGGGAAGAAAATCGTTGTCCCTTATATCCCAGATTCTTTTACTTGAACTGTTTTATGGCTTGCTTTTCATTACTCTTTTCTAAGAGGTGTGCTTTTAGATTCAGTGAGTTTTGGATTACAGTACAATGAGGTACTGTATATTTATGTTGTGTTTTGTCACTGTGAGATCCATCATGAAACACATACAGAGGTTTGTGTTGATTAATATGGTGGAGAACAAGATGTTTTAGGGGACAGCCCTCCTCTATGTATCTTAATCACAGTGCCAATACAATTGATGTGGTTTGTGTAAGTGTAGGTTCTTATGTGTGCATGAGTATTTACCCTCAGCCTTTCTAGAAGGGGTGATAAAAGCCCGAGTGAAATAGTTCTTAATGAGGAAATGGGATATAAGGTACAATTATCTTTACTGGTTTACTTTGTAACCTGTTTCTAACCCACTGCTGGTCTCTGGTGGACTCTCGACTACTGTTTTGTTACATAAATGTCTCAAAGAACAAATCTAATACAGCCTGACCTAATTAGAAATTGGCTAATATAGAAACAGTCTATACAGTTAGCTTATATCTGACCAACCACTTTATAGAAATACCTGTGCACCTGCTGATTCCTGCAAATATCCAATTAGCCAAATATGTAACAGCAAAATGCATAAAATCATGCAGATTCTAATCAAGATCGACAGTTAACGTTAATGTTTAACATCAGAGCAAGGAAAAATCATACTGAACTCAGTAACTCAGTATTATTCGGTGGCATGGTTGTTGGTGCCAGATGGTCTTGTTCAAGTATTTCAGAAACCTAAGCTCAGTAGTTGAAATAAGCAAACTTGTCTGGCATCAAAAACTTTGCCACAAAGTGAGAGTGATCAAATTGTCCAAACTGTCATTCTGATGTCTGATGTAAACTTGAACTGAAACTCATGAATGGTATCTGCATGATTGTACGCACTGTGCCTTATAGTAACAGTACAGGTACAGTTTAATATTTATACTTTGAATTACATAAAAAAGTGTACTGACCCCAAATGTAAAAAAAAAAAAAAAAAAATCCAAACTGTAAGAGGGGCAAAAGTCTACATTTAATAATATTATATAGAATTATCAGGTAACAAAATTCCAATTTAGAATTTTTTTTATTAAGGAAAAAAAGGGCCCTTTTCTTTCCTGTAATGCTGTAGTAGTTTTGTAACTAGTTTAGTCACATGTTATTACACCAAGTTCAAGCTAAACTCTGTTCGGAGCTGCTGGTCAGTCCGCCGTGCTGTAATAACTTTTGTTTGAAGTATCTCTGAATAATTGGGTTCAGTTTATAATTTAGCTTTTAATTTAGCTTCAGTTTTATTAATAGTCACAAAGTGCCATGTAGAATAGTTTATTATTATTTTTTTTTAAATGATGCACTTGCTGCTAATTCAGTAAACCACTATAGAGAGCATTTCATCAATTATTAGCGGTTCAGTTTCCTTTGAAGCCTTTTTGAATGTTTGAATGAGATTGAAACGACTAGGTTATGTTGAGAAGGTACGAGGAATTGTGTCAGATGGGAAACTAGAGAAAAGAAGCACTGTAATAAAGAAGTACTGTAGTCAGAATGCGACGTAAAGAACGGAGTAAAGAAGTACTGTAGTCAGAAAGCGATAATGAATGGGTTACAAGTGAAATTAATGCAAAAGGTGTTCCGAACAAATGTCATTATTGTTACAAAAAATATTCAGTTGTTCATGGAGTGATTGCTTGTTTTTTTGAGAATGTACAGTAGTTTGTTCAATAAAATAATGCAGTTTTCCAAAATGTGTCTCGGTCAATAAATGAACCTATTTGCAGTAACTGGCATGGCTTGCAGCTGCTACACAAAATTTGTAATGAGCTACACTCCATGTGGACACCTGACCATCATACCCACACATGCTCTCCAAACGTTGTCCCCTATTTAATCTCCACCCTTCTGGTAAGGTTTTCCAATAGATGTTGGAGCGTGGTTGTGGGAATTTCCCACTCTGTCACAAGAGCATTTGTGTGGGCAGGCACGGATGTTGAGTGAGAAGGCCTGTCACACAGCCAGAGTTACAATTCCTCCTAAAGGTTTCAGTGCTGTTGAGGTCAGGGCTTTGTATGGGATACTCGAGTCCTTCCACAACACCTACATTACATTGGCAAACCATGTCTTCATGGCGTTCCCTTTGTGCATTTCCAGTGAAGGAAAATTGTAATGCTACAGCATAGAAAGACATTCTAGACAGTTGTGTGCTTAAAACGTAGGGAAGGCCTGCACGGGTGCGATGGTCAGGTGTTCACATACTTTTGGCCATATAGTGTACGTAGTATTATTATTTATTCCTCTGTCATATAAGCAGATATTTCTAATAGTATTAAATGAAGAGAGGAACAATACAGTGTCCAAAACAAACAAATGTAGCAGAATATTCAGCTGTGGTTATTTCGCAGCAGTCAGCGCTCTAATTGAGAATGCACAGAATGCTGTTCATCTCACCATCTGCTGTTGCCGCTCAAGTCCAGGCAGTGATCCAGGGTATCAATAACAGATAGAGACAAGAATAATTAATAGACTTGACACCCCTCTATTAAACCTCAGATATTTGAATAAATACATCTAAATTCAAAGGATTTATGTTTGAACATCTAAAGTATGCTCCAAACAACTAAATCTTTATTCAAAGTTTATTCACTTAACCCTAGTTAATACAAGTATAGCCACAGCATATCAGTCTAAACTTAAAACACTAAAAGGTCTAGAAGTAATATAACTTGGCATACCATATTTGAATAATACAACCATACAACAATCTTGATATGCTTTATAACTGTTTATGCACTGAAGAGTTAAGTATAAACCCAAGCCATGTTTTAGACGGTAGACCGTAACACCGCAATTCGTGCAATCACGTACAGTAAACATTCAGATTATGAATTAGGAAGAAGATTTTCTGGGTTAACATGGAGAGTCAGCCCACCCATATGGACGCCTTATGCATATTTTATTTTGCATGGTTTCGACGCGTACTCTCCTACATTAAGAGCGCCTATGGCAATGCACAGTTCTCACCTCAACTCATATTCAATATTATTCTGAAGCATTAAGCTATTTCTACTTGCAAAATGAAAATGACCGTGTATATTCCTCTGTGCAGCTGTTCATAAACTAAGTTATGTTATCTCCACCCATACATTATTGTCACTCCTGGTCTTTTGCCCAGCTGGATCGTGTAACACACAGAGGGGAGAGCAGAAAAGGAGAAGTAAAGCGCAAATGTTTACCACACCAATCAGGTCAGAAGGGTATGATAAGATTTAAGAGGGATCAAATTGATTCAGACAGCAACAACCTAACCCCTAAAATATCTTTAGTGCATTCTCAACAGTCCAAACAGACAACTCTTCCTTTCCTCTTTACCCACACTGGTGATTTATATATACTGTAGCAATTGGAAAATATGTCAATAAATAATCTTAAGTGCAGTGTTTAGGATTTTTATATTGTGGTATGAATGTGCAGAGCCAGTCAATGTTAAATCGTTTGTGGAAAGGAGCTTTCAGCACCACCAGTCACAGATTCTGATGCCAAAACGTAAAGATCCCGGAAGTAATATTAACTAATTTCACCCAGTCTGGTTAAAAAAAAAAAAAGCTGGGTTCTGGGCCACACTTTCAAAACTATACGTTTACATGCATCCTAATAATTCATAAATGATCCAACTGATAGCTCAGCTGGAACAAACATGTTCATGTAAACACCTCAGTTGGGAGAGAGAGTAAAGCATGCAAATTCTAAAGGAAATTTGAATGTGCTGGATGATCCTTTTAATAATCTGCCAAACAAAACACTTGCCGGAGGAAAATTCACTTTAATTGAAGAAAACTTTTCTCAATGCAGAAAACATTTGGTGCCTCTTGGAAACAAACAATCTTAAACTAAATGCCCAGTTTAGGATATACATTGCCTTGAAAAAGTATTCACCCCCTTGGCATTATCTCTGTTTTGTTCCCTTACAATCTGGAATTGAAATGGATTTTAAGTGATGGACCAACAAAAAGAAACTACAGATTTCTGTAGTTAAAAGGGGAAAAAAAAAACTTGTTTTAAATAATTCCAAAAATATAAAACTGAACAGTGATGTGGAATGAAGTGCAGTGTCTAGATGAGCCAAGCTTTTGTAGATACCCAAAGAGACGCTGTAATTGCTGCAAAAGGTGTCTGTACAAAGTATTGACTCTGGGAGGGGGTGAATAGTTATGCACACTCAGATTTTACTTTTTTTTGGTCTTATTTCTTGTTTGTTTCACAATAAAAAAAATTGCGTCTGCAAATTGGTACTTGTGTTGTGTAAATTAAAAGATACAACCACACAATCACATGAATTTATTATTATTATTATTATTATTATTTATAAACTCATACAACTGACTAAATAAATGCTTCTAATTATGTCACTGTTGTGTTTTATGTTTTATTTTATTTTATTCGATTTTTTTTTTTTTTAAGTTTTTTACTTCATTAATATCTGTTCTCTCATGTTCTATGATGATGAGCACCTGTAGTCGTAATTCAGTAACAATTTCCACTGTACCAGATTGACCAGCTCAGCCTGTGTTGGCAGCTAGTATCTACACCTGGCCAGACTGGCTTTTTCAGTAGGGTTATAAACGAAACACTAATTTCATAATTTCGAGGGCAGATGGTAGCCTAATGGTTAGGGAAATGACCCTCTAACTGAAAGATTGCAGGTTCGAATCCCAGGACCAGCAGGTACCTCTGAGGTACCCTGAGCAAGGTACTGCCCCTGGGCACTGAAAAAATATCTGCCCCCTGCTGTGTGTCACTTTCATATATGGGTCTACATTTGTAATAGACATATATTTTATCTTTTATTTTTAAGTGAGTACAAACGATAATCTCCAAACATTAGTTTTCTTTAAAAAAATATATAATAAAAATAATAATTTGCATTAGTAAAGAAATAATTTGCATCAGTAAAGAAAGCAACATATTACACAACTGATCACTTTTCAGACAAAAAAGCATAATGAAGGCTCCTGGGTGTGACAAAGTCTCCAGAAGAACTGTGGCAGATTCTCCAAGATGTTCAGTAAAACTTACCAGCTCACTAAGAACTCATTTGAAAACTTGCACAGAATTGTACCTAGGACGACTATTTAAGTCTTTAAGTTAAAAGATTTAATTTAATTACTTTTGAGGTCACCTTTACAGCATTTCTTTGTACGTGCCTAAGACTTCTGCACAGTGCTGTACATCTTAAGAAGGTTTACTGTATTTAGTATTTCATATGACCTCAAAGCATCAGTCCCTCACAAACATGGCGGACAGTTGATGACGCTCTCTCTCTCTCAACACCGCCGGCGATTTTAGATGACGTCACACGCAGCGTGCCGCCTGGTTAGATATGAGGTAGAGCTAGCTGGAGTTTGGTATGAAGTTTTATGGGTTTTTTTTGATGTTGTATGATAGTTTTTTTTTCATGAATGGAACATTTTGTGGTACACGTGTACAGTGTTCATGATGTTTTATTTCAAATGTCTAGGACGTCAGCTTTAAAAGGTTATTTTGGACACACAGGACAAGCCTTCTTGTCAGGCTAGCTGGCTAACTAGTGATAGTAGGAGAGAGTTCTCACAGTCACTGTTTTGGTTTGGAAACAACATAAAACAACCAACAATAAAAAAAGACAAAAAAAAAACATAAACAGTTTCATCAGTTTAATAAGTGACCAGTAAAGGCTGCTTCATGTTTCTCTTTGGTCTGTGTGGATTTTACAGTCAGTTATTTTCTTTCCTTTTTCTCATTAGGAGTGAGTAGTGGCATCATGTCCTCTGATGCAGTCAGTGATTCCCGAGCTGATGGGAATGAGCAGGAGGTCCAGGGTGGAGAAACTGAGACGCTGTCGAAGAGACAGAGAAAGAAGCTTCTCAAACAGCAGCAATGGGAAGAACAGAGAGACGTGCGCAAGTAAGCATGACCTTCTTCTTCTTCTTCCATCTTCTTCTTCCATCTTTATTCCCACTTCCATGTGAGGTCGATGTGCACAGGTTGGGTGAGGCGTTGTACACCCTGGACAGGTCACCAGTCTATCGTGGGACTAACACAGAGAGACATTCATACCTACGGGCAATTCAGAGTAGCTGGTTGACTTACCCGGCATGTCTTTGAACTGTTGGAGGAAACCTGCGCACCTGGAGGAAACCCGCACAGGGAGAACATTCAAACTCCCACACAAAAAAAGGTCCCAGTCGAACCCAGAAGTTTCTTCTTGTGACGTGGCAGTGTTCAGTACTGAACTTTCTGTTCGGAGGACAGAGTCAGTGCTGTACCCGAAAGATTTTGGTAACTTGAAAACCCAATTTTTTTTTTTTTTTCTTTTTAACGGTTCTATGACAACCAACAAGCCGGATTTTATAAAGGTTACTTTTAGACTGAATATTTTTTTTTGTAACCACAAACTGATGTCCTGGCTTTTAGTGGCCCGTTACACAGTTATTATAACACATAGGACACTGTTTAGGATATATTAGAAAGGTAATTAATGAGGCTGCAGATGAAATATTTCAAACGGTTTCCAGAGCACTAGGCAAAGTTTCTCGAGAGCAAAGTTTCTTGCTCCTGAGACTGTCACGTTATTTAAAGTTTGTTAAACCGGTAATGCTGCGGTGTTCGCTGAATCGTTCTCCAGAGCTTATAATTGTGCAGTTCGATTCGAAACTTTATATTTCTGGAGAGAAAACATTCTTGGAAAACCAAATGGGAACCAAAAAAAAAGTGTTCTTGGTCTCTTTTGGGAACCAAAAACAAACATGTTCAGAATGTTCTTGAAGCCTGTAATTGCTAGCTGAGTATGAATATTAGGATATTGTATGTTTACAGGGAACAATCCCTATCCCTAATCCATCGGAATTCTGAAAGCATACTACTGTTGGACAGACATGAGCCGTTTGTATTTGTTGTATCTCTTTATAATTTTACACTTGTTGAAGTGATTACTTCAAGATATGTTCTGTCAGAATTAATCTGACATTGATTCATTTTCTGTCTGCGTCCGGTCGTTTTGTATTAGTCCAAATGATTTAGGCCAATTCTTCTCAAGATGAGGGTCTATAAAACATAGTCAGGGGTCTGAGACACTTGAATTTTTGGTTACAGTAGTCGGCGTTATATTTATTACCGAGTTCTTCTGTTTATTAACCTCTAGTGTGCCTGTGTTTATAGTATTACCTTCTACTTGTGTGTTTCATGCATGTTCACGCAGGCAGAAACGCAAAGATCGGAAACAGCAGAGGAAATTGGAGCGACAGACACAGGGTGAGGACAGAACAGACTGTCCTGACAGGAAGCGTGTTCGCAAAGAGGCAGAGCCCAGCCCTCTCCGCCTGGTCATAGACTGCAGCTTCGACAACCTCATGATGCTCAAGGTGAGACCTGCTCCGCTCACAGTGCAAACATATATTCATTTTAGTCATGAAATGGCATGCAGTGGCTCAGGTCATGCGTTAAGCAGTGTTCTAATAGACGCCTGAACTGAAAAATGATTTGAGTAAAGGTCTTTATTATTCAGGATGTAAAGAAGCTTCACAAGCAGATCCAGAGATGTTATGCAGAGAACAGACGAGCAGCACACCCGGTCCAGGTAAATGGTTATCAATAAATATTAATTCTAAAATATCCTTATTGTAATTAGATGCGTGTCATTTTGACTATTATTACTGTTTCTTGTACAGTTTTATATAACAAGCCATGGTGGGCAGCTGAAACAAAATATGGATGAAATTAACAAAGGCTGGGTCAACTGGAAGGTAAGGACTTTGTTCAATAATGACCATGATAGTTTCACTTGCTCATAACTCGCTGAATGTTCTTTTATTATTTCCAACACCACCTTACGAATCATATCATGTGATTGTAGATTGTGGCATAAATCAGAAAGCAGCATTTCTAGCTTCATTTAGCCAGGGTATCCGCAGTCATGGAAAACCTGGAAAAGTTTTGGAATTTCAAAAAAATTTTTCCAGGCCCTGGATAAGTTTTGGAATTCTTGGATAGAGAGGAAAAGTTTTGGAAACTAGCCTTGTTCATTTTTGTTTCCCACTTCGTTCCACAAGGCGCTAACGGAAATGTACGAGCAGAAGTCAGTAGTTAACTACCTTGGTGAACATCCGTTTCTGGCACTTTTACTGTGCAGATTTTGCGTATTTGAGATTGCTGCTTTTTTGCTCGCTGTTCCAGTTTTTATTGTTTCTTTTCTTTTTTTTTTTTTTTGCACGTATTTGAATTTAATTTATCACAGTTTCCTGTTTCTGACTCCGTTTGCCTCTACCAATCATAAGGTACGTATAGTTATTTTAATATTGAGATTAATTTTCCTTAATAATTGAACGCCAAAGTCGTCCACCGTCTGTGTTTATTTGGTAAGCAGATTGGCTGCTGTTGTACTGAAAATTGTAGTATTACTATCTGAAACTGCATGATTATCAAATCGGGTGTTGTTTAATTTTCATGTTTCATATTTTGAACATAGTAATTCATCATTTTAAATTCAGTTATTGATATTTCTGGAAATGTATTTACTACAACGAAGGCAGACCCAAGGCAGATTTCAGCCACTAGATTTTAGGTTTTATTTATTTATTTATTTTTTCCCTATGCAAATACTGTACCATCAACATTAGTTTTACAAACTTGTGGGTTTTGGAATGTTTTCTTATGGTACTGGAAAAGTTTTGGAAAAGTCATGGAAATTTATTCTACCAGAATTGGGGGAACCCTGTTTAGCGTTCAGTTGAGATTTGTAACCAGGAAAAAGAGTGACGCGTTTACTGACTGTTCTCTCTGAAAGTTGCAAAACAAGAAAATAAAAACTACAAGCAGTCTTCAGTCCTATAGAAGAAAACAAGAAGGCTGAACAAGAATGACAAGAATCATGTAAGATAACCAGTTAATTCACGTCCAAATCCAACATTAGAGTCAGAATGTAGTCACAGGACACACCAATGAATATGCCTGATGAAGGTCCATTTCCAGTGAGAACAGAATCGAAGTCTTAACAAAAAGCTTAAGACTGGTTCCTAATTCTTAAATATTTACTTTAATCTATCAACGTGTTTGTAGTCAGAATCAACAGAAAAATCATTTGTGAACAGCTATTTTTTTGGACAGTTATTCACCTGCCAAATGTCATTACGACAGGCTTAACAGCAATACACATCTCTTCAACACTCACAGGACATCCACATCAAGTCAGAGCATTTTCATGAAGTCTTGAGCAAAGGGGATCTGGTGTACCTTACCTCTGATTCGCCCAACGTACTCCAGGAGCTTGATGAGGCCAAAGCCTATGTGATTGGAGGACTGGTGGACCACAACCACCATAAAGTTAGTTCCCAGTTTGTGTGGTAATACAGTGACATACAGATGTTTTCGTGTATCGATGTGTGATAGAAGCCTTAGTGTAGGGAATGACGGTAATCAGGATGTATTCAGGAGAACAAGATTCACGTTCTGCGAAAATAAAGTGCAGTATGAGAAGTTTGTTGCTAGGACTTGGTACCAAGGTTGACGCAAACAGGAGAGGCGAGGAAAAAAATATCTACAGACACCCTTATGTCAGTGGTTCTTGAAGATTAGCCACTATTAGTCAACAACAACAGATTCTGACACAATCAAGGCAAAATACTTACTTTAATTAAAGTTGATTTTCATAGTAACTCATCTCTCCCGTTATTCCAATGTAACAAATGAGCCTAGCTAATGCACTTCATTCATTAATAAATCAAACAGCTAATGATATAAAGAAAAAGCCAAGTAGTGTAAGTCCATGAACACATACTGAACATGTGGCCTTTTCATAGACACTATAGAAATCAGGGGAAATATAAAGAGAGCTACTTAACACCCCTGATCGAGTATCAAGTAAGTAAGTAGATTACTTATTTCGGTGTCAGTATCAGTGAGTACCAGATAACATCTATTAGGGTGGTGCTTAAAAATCGTATGTCTTTTGTCGCGTTTGCAGCATGTGGCCTTGTGTTGTCATGAAGGAAGATGACTTTCTTTTGTGAATGACTGCTGGGTGATTCTAATTCATTGATTTTTTTTTTTTTTTTTTTGTCACTTAATCATTTGTCACTTGGCTCATAATGCACCTGTAATGCAGGTGTTAATTAGTTGAGTGATGTTTTTCTCTGTAAGTGCAGTGGAACAACCTACCAACTTTAAGAATCGTTCCCGTTGCCTTCAGACGCCTTAGAACGGTAGAATGATCGTTATTCTAACGTCTTGCCAGCTCTTGAGACGACTGTGTCGTATCTTTGTCCAGCAGTTTCCGCAGCTCCTCGTCTTCTGTTTCTTTTGGTCTACCACTTCTTGGCTTATAATCTAGCTCAAATTCACCCTTTCAAAACAGTTGTAGTGTTGCCATAAACCTTGCAAATTTCATCTCCTGTTTCCGTTGAGTATTTTCCACTATTGAATAAGAATAGAAGGCAATGATGAATATGAATATTCTCTAATGCTTGATTGATATGCTACCTAAATTAGAAGCACATGCTTTTACCAGGTATTTTGATAAATAATTAAAGATATTTGCTAGGAAATTAATTAATGCGACACCATAAAATTTACACTTAGTGAATGTATATGTTGTGGGTGTATTTCTATATGTTGTGGGTGTTTTTCCACATATTAATGTCACAATGGGAGGATAAAATATGGAGGAAATATGGGAGGATTCTGATGTATGTTGTGCAACCTTTTTTTTTCCCCTTTCATCATGTTGACCCTTTTGTGTCATGTTTCAGGGAATCTCTTTTAAACGGGCTAAAGAGCTTGGAATCACTCATGCTCAGCTTCCACTGAGCAGTTTTGTCAAGATGAACAGCCGCAAAGTGCTCGCTGTCAACCATGGTTAGGCTGGACACACACACACACACACACACACACACACACACACACACACACACACACACAGACACACTGACGCACACAGACAAGGGAACATAAAACTTTAAGCCAAAAAAAAAAAAAAAAAAAAGACGTGCATTATTTTTCTTATGAAGCATGTTATTTATAAAATACAAGAACATCAAGCCAATAACAGGAAAAAATGTTCGCTTGTGCCTTACCGGTTTTTTATTATTAATACGGCAATCTCCTACGCTCTTACCTGCAACAGAGCTAGGAGTGGAGTAAAGCCCACATTAGTCTGAAAATCTATTATGACAAAGTATTATTTCAAAAGATTTTGTTTCTTATGGCTTCTTATAAAAAATGTCTGTGTAAATGATGTGTTAAATGCTACCATTTACCAATAGGAGCTAAAAGGTTCAAGTTGAAACCAATTATAACATGAACATGCTGACATGATTTATTCCTCTTTAGTGTTTGAGATCATGTTGGCTTATCTGGAGAAACGTGACTGGCAGGAGGCCTTTTTTACTGTCCTGCCCCAGCGCAAAGGAGCTGTACCTGTGGGCCAAGAGAACAAACCAGAGCAGGATGAGGACGAGGATGAAGAGGACTCCGATACATGTGAGCCAGGGGCACAAAACAGTGACAATACAAAGGACCAAAGAAATGGCAAACAGGAAGAGCAGGAAACTCAGCAAAACCAGTCAGATTCATGCGAACAGACTGCTGTGTAAGAAGTGACATTTTTTATTTTATTTTTTGTTTTACATTTTTACATATTTTATCTTTTTTTGTGCCAAGACATGGCGTGACTCGTGTTGGGAGAAGTTTTGTTTTGCTTTTTATTGCCTAAGTTATTGAAAACACAGCTATTTTTGTTTCAACAATGACGACAGTGATTTTGAGATCTGAGCATTTTTCTGCCAATAAAGTTGAGATCTAATCTCCTGCCAAATGTACTGTTTATGTCCAGACATGTCGTTGCATTTTTAAGTTTTGCCTTATTTTCATTTCCAAGCAACATCAGAAACCACAACTAAAAAGTCCTAAGGTTCACAAGTAAACATGAGCACCAAATACTTCAGAGCAAAAATGTTTATGCACTATATGGCTAAATGTATGTGGACACCTGACCTTCACATCCGTAAGCCTTTATCATAAAGTTGGTAGCAAATATGCTCCGGCATGACAATGCCCCTGTGCACAAAGCAAAGTCCATGAAGACACGGTTTACCTAGGGTAGTGTGGAAGAACTTTAATGTCCTGTACAGAACTTGTCCTGCTTGTTCAACATCAAGCTCTTGTGGATGAAAAAGCAAATCCTCACATCTATGCTCCAAAATCTAGCGGGCAGGCTTCCCAGAAGACTGGAGGTTATTATAACAGCAAAGGGGGGGACTAAGTTTGGAATGGAATGTTCAGACACATATGGGTTTCATTCGTCAGGTGTCCACCTACTTGGCCCTATAATGTATTTATAGTGTTTTTAAAGTTTTGCTAGTCTTAGATGGTCTTGGTGGAAGTTGCCTCTGTTAATGATTTAAGTCCAGCATGTTAAACGACAGCAACTATGGCATGGCTGACAATTACTGGTAATTAACCATTGAGATCAAAATAATAAAAATAAAAACAAGAGGTTTTCCTTCTTCGTTATTCATCATTTAATGCCGACAAACACAATGATGCCGATTTCGCCAAGAGGACGTCTCAGCAAAATAAGTGGATTGATGAAGCAGAAAGTTAAGCGAACCATGTGTTTATTCGTGACATGGACTTCAGAATGATTTTCTGCATTCCAGGCATTCCACTGCTGTGCTTTTACAAATTGTCATGATACCTCATATGGGCTTTCACTTGTGTGAAATGTGCGTTCTGCTGCTGAATCTCAAACTGCATATGCAATACCAACTAGCATGGCAAATTATTTCAGCACTAATGTTGCCGTAATTCGGTAGCGTGTGGTTTGGGATACAGCATGTGTAAGCAAAAATAGGCCACATTATGGCAAGGTTCGAGATGAAAAAGTAAACCTGTCTCTTTCCTCCTGTCCCTGGTCTTTCTGGTTTTCCTATGGCTAATCTGTAAAGAGAGTGCTGCACTTTTTTGTAGAAAATAAATAAATAAATCTTAGCCTTTGAAGTCAGCGTTGTTGGTTTGCTAGCTGCTATGAGAGAGACCATAAAGAGACCATAAAGAGTTTGCCCTTCTCGGGTGTTCAAATTAAGAAGTCATTTTTTCCTCATTTTAATTTTCTGACGATTTCTGCTTCCTTATTCTGCTGCCCATATTAGCCGTAACCATAAACCTAACTCCAACCTTAACCGTAAGACTTAAAGCTCAAAGTTAGCCTTAAATAAAAAAAAAAAAACCTTATTACTGAACGTTAACCCTGAATCTTACAGCTTTAACTTAACTCCCAACCACTAGGCAGCAAATATTGTCCGGTAGGAAAAAAAGGCAAGGATATACAGTGCCTTGCAAAAGTATTCATACCCCTTGAAGTTTTACACATATTGACGCCTTACAACCACAAACTTAAATGTTTTTTATTGAGATTTTCTGTGACAGACCAACACAAAGTAGCACATAATTGTGA
>JAOVYU010000051.1:15562439-15588875 GCA_025674565.1 Synodontis membranacea
TGTGGAAATGTTCTTGACTACAAAGCACCTTGTACGTCGCTCTGGATAAGAGCGTCTGCTAAATGCCTTAAATGTTAAATGTAAATAATTAATGGCAGTTAAACAGTTACATTTTTTTTTTTTTGCAACGTCAAAACTGTCTTGCTTCCCCTCGAGCTCTTAGCTTATGGTTGTCAGCCTGTTATGAGTGAATGCCATGATGATGAACTCTATTTAAGGCCTCACTCCTGCTCAGATCAGCGCGAAGCTTTAAACGTCTCTTGTGTTACTGGCGAGCCTTTTGTTCATGGTTTTGTCTCTCTGGTTTTGTGGACTTTGTTTTTTTTTTTAATTCTGTCTCTGCTTATCTTCTGATATACCCATGTGTCTGTGTTTTGACCTCTGCCTGCCTGACTTTGCCTGCGCCTTGTGTTTTGGATTTGTACGCCTCGTCTGTTTAATAAACTGTTGGACTTTTACGTCGGTTCTGTCCTGTGCATGCATGCTACTCACACTCCCCGCTTACATGACAAAGACGAGAAACAGACTGACTTAAGACAGCTATCCTGACCACCTTACACAAAACAATTAAGAGGACAGGAGCTGATTTTATTATCATTTTATTTTTCGCTTGAAAAGTTGTTTGATGTAAGGCCGGCATTGGTAGCTTCATAGATATGTTATTTATCGTTAGGTAGCTATTTCAATTTGTGAATTTCAAATTTACTAGCTTTGATGATTTTCTCTAAGGTTGGGTAGCTGTTATTTGGACATATTATTTAACATTAGCTATCAAGCTTATTTTGTTTCCCACCCAGCATTATTAGTTGGTCTGTCTAGCTTATAGACATGTTTCTTAGCAGTAGGATGTGAAACACGGGGGCGTGGCACACTGGTTGATGAGTCCTGTAGCATATTTTAATCTCTGTGCACACCTAGATAGAACATTTTTGTGATGAACCAGTAAGTAATTTTTTTTTTTCAGAGTACTTGTTCAGAGTACTTGTTCTTACTATACCAGTGTACCATCACACATGCTTCCAACTGCATGTTTTTATGTTACACCTACAACATTATGCAAATGTTAGAGAGTAACATTTGTTGTGTGTTTGTGTATGTTTTAATTATTAGAAAGATCTTTCAGAGGCAATGGCTGTTCAGGAAATGGACACCAGTAATGGAGTTCTCCTTCCTTTCTATGACCCCGATACAAGCATGGTCTATCTGTGTGGAAAGGTAAACCTATCCTATCCAGATGTATGCTATCACTTTGACCCAACAGCGCATGAGATTTCACTAGTTGCTTAAGTGCCATGTTTTATTACTAATCCTTGTACACAAAACACAATTCGATGACAATACAGTGTAATAACAGTGTGTGTGTGTATATATGCAGATCGTTTAAAAGACGGGCCATAAATCTATATCATTTCCATATACACTATATGGACAAAAGTTTGTGGACACTTGAGCATGACACCAGTAATGTGGTTCTTCTCCAAGCTGTTGCCACAAAGTTGGAAGCACACAGTTGTTTAGGATGTGGTTGTGGGACTCTCCAAACCTGTTCCAGCATGACAATGTCCCTGTGCACAATGGGACGAGCTCAATGAAGACATGGTGCGCTGAGGTTGGTGTGAATGAACTTGAGTGGTCTACACAGAGCACTGACTTCAACCCCACTGAACACCTTTGGGATGAACTGAAACACCGACTGCACCCCAGGCCTCCACACCCAACATCAGTGCCTGACCTCACTAACGCTCATGTTGTGAACGGAGACAAATTCCCACAGACATGCGCCAAAATCTACTGGAACACCTTCCCAGAAAAATGGAGCTTATTATAACAGCAAAAGGGACTAAATCTGAGCTGGGATGTTTGACAAAGCACATATGAGTGTTATGGTCAGGTGTCCATAAACTTTTGTCCATATAGTGTATCTGAGTGTCACACTCATAGGCCAAAATCAATTTGGTAGATAATTGATAAATACACATCATAACACATCACCAATTTCTCTTAAATGTTTAAATTAAATGTTGATTTCCTCAGGGTTCTTTGGTTTTCTCTAGTCTCGCTGCTCGCTGGTTGGTGATTTTCCCCCTAGTGGAATCTCAGAGACTAGCTCTTTTTACTCACAAGTTACAAGAAAATTAATTTAAGACCATTTTTGTGTAATGCTTATTTTCATTTGGTTCCCTGGGTCACAACGTTTATTTGAACTTTAAGATTGTTGTGCTAAGATTTAAGGAACTCCACAATCTCTCGAAAATGATTATCTCGACATTTATTCATTTCCCTTAATTTCTCTCTCAGGGAGACAGCACTATTCGCTACTTTGAGGTAACCAATGAGTCTCCTTACATGCACTTCCTCAGTCTCTACAGTAGCAAGGAGCCTCAGAGAGGAGCTGGTTTCCTCAGCAAGAGAGGAGTGGATGTTAACAAGTGTGAGATCGCCAGGTAAAAAAACAGCTTGAAAAACCAGGGAAGTACTGGAAGTGTAGCGTAAGAATCGGTGACCTGCTTCGACAGGTAACATATCTCATTTTACACATCGTTTCGTGCTTTTCCTTTCGTTTCATTCAGGTTCTATAAACTCCACGAGAGGAAGGTTGAGCCCATTTCCATGACCGTGCCAAGAAAGGTAAGTTGTGTTCACCTACTGGTTTCACGCAAATGCAGTAGTAGTGATATGAGGAACAGATATATTGAATATTTGCTCACAGAAGCACACGGTATGGTCTTAAAATCCGTACACTAAAAGAGATAATAAAATTATTATCACGTTGCTCTTAGGATATTAGGGTAGAATTTACATTGCTGTTTGTGTAAATGTCTTCCAGTCAGACCTGTTCCAGGGGGACCTGTATCCAGACACAGCAGGCTTAGAGCCCTCTCTACTGGCTGAAGACTGGATTGCAGGCCAGGATGCTCCTCCGATCTTAGTCTCTATGAGTGGAGCCTACAATGTACCTGCCTCCAAATATAACACACTCCGTGGAAGACCTAAACTACTACCTCAGAGCAACTCAGCTTCTAGCATCAGCACCAGCACTACAGCTCTCAGCTCAAGCACTGCTGGCAGACAGACAGACAGTGAGCGGACACAGCAAGTTAGGAAGGAAGGTGAAGGAGGGACAGTAAGAACAAGAAAAGAGGTAAAAACACAAATTTTTCTTGTATTGTAATCAGTAGCTATGCATTTAGATTACACTCTGCTTTAAGAATCTTTTTTTTTTTTGTTTTTTTGGTGTTTACTGATATCTTCATATAATTTTCTATCCCCTTCTTTATTAAGAACACTTCGTTCATTTCTCTCCACAGGATGACCAGATTTCTGATATTCTGACGGAAATCCGTGCCCTCCGTGCACTTGTGTTAGCTCAGGGTCACAGGATCGACGTGCTCGAGAGGCAGCTAGCACGACTTGACGATGGAGAGGTGTGACCTAAATGGAGACCCAGAGCCTTAACCTAATCCTAATCTACGATAGCTTTACGCGACAGTGAAGGGTCCTAGGAAAAGAAATTCAATACCTAAAGTGTAACATGATAAATACTGAGCATTGACATTTTATGCTTGTTTTAGCTAGGAGATGTGGGTTAATTATCATGCGTCGATGAAAAGTTAAACGGAAAAAAAAATTTATATCGCTTTTACATCAGGTACTGACTACTGCTGCAGATCTGGAAACCGATTTAGGAAAGATTGCGGTGTGGGCTGAAGTACTTTATTTTAGGTGGCACTAGCTTTGGGTGTGTAGCTCCTCAATCTAAAAAAGTGTCAATGTGAGTGAGCAATATGGAGCCCAGAATCCCACATGCTGTATTCTTTAGTAGCCTTTGCTGTTAACAAGCCTTGATGATCATAATGCATATCTGCATCTACTGGCCAGAAATCTTTTTTTTTCTACATGCATTAGAATAGTGTAAATCTTAACAATGTAGCTGTTGTGACTTATGGTGTGGGTTAGTTTGTAAACTTTATTTTATACCATTAGAGATTGTGTTTTGTGTAGAGAGACTCTGTGGGCTGTATGTACTCTTAAAGCCTATGTAGCACTGAAGAATCACTGTTTCAGACTTTCTGCCTGCATTAAAGAATACAACATTTCTTATGACTCTTCTTAGATATTTATTGGATAAGGACAGGGCTGGGATTTTTTTTTTTTTTTTTTTTTTTTTTTGTACTTTTTGTCATTCCCACATACTGTACATTTTGTGCACTACAATCAGGGATCAGTCTGTTTGCTCATCCTTGTTCCTTAATCATTTTGTTTACACTTTATTTGCTTTATGTGATGAAATGTGAAATACTTGTTTTCTTGCCGATGTGTCATTTAAAATAAAATCCTTAAGTGTGTTCAACACTCGCTGCATCTCCATGACTCTCTGATTGTGTTAGTCACTGATTAGGCAGCATCTGCGCACATGCGTGTAAGAATTACTTGGTGATAATGACACAACAGGCCTCCACTGAATAGTAAAATCATATAAAGAAAAGGACAAGGCTAAAAGTCTGTGGTAAGGACTCAAACATACTGCACACCAGAACCTATGCTGCACGTGTTCTGCAAGTCCATGAATATAACTCTTCGTATCAGGATGTGGTCTATATTTGGGACTAAAAAAATAAATAAAACAAAAAAATAATAAGCTACTGATCACTATTAGATTTACATATTATATGACTTTTTATTTTAAAAATAATAATAATAATTAAAAAAAAGTTGCCGTTTCATTATTCTTATTTTCAACTACCTCCTTTGTTCAGTAACCAAATTTATAAATAACCAAAATTAGCTAAAAGTTTGGCTCAACTATTTGAATAAAAAAAAAAAGTGCTCTGTTTTCCACGCATGATTTGCAGTGAGTCACACCCATAGTGACTCAGAGGACAGAATTCATGTTCTTTTTGTCTTCATTCTTACAAATACATCCCCGTGCCAAAGCCTTTATTTGCCATCCCAGCGATCAAATCATGATTCTTAGAATTGTTAAAAAGCTTTTTGAATGTCTCCACTGTCTGTTTTGTGACAGTCTCTAGGTCACTGAAGACAGAAGGCTACCTTGTCACAACACAACTGATGTTCACAAATGATGATCTCAAACACATTAAGAAGGCAAAATAATTCCACTAATGACCTTTTGATAAGGCAACCTGTTAAGTGAAAAGCATTCCAGGTGACTACCTCATGAAGCTCTTAAAAAAGTGTCAATAGTGTGCAAATCTGTCATCAAGGTAAACGGTGCCTACCTTGAAGAATCTGAAAAAAAATAAAATAAAATGTGTATCCAACTCATTTCTCTCCTCAGGATGACCAGATTTCTGATATTCTGACGGAAATCCGTGCCCTTCGTGCACTTGTATTAGCTCAGGGTCACAGGATCGACGTGCTTGAGAGGCAGCTAGCACGACTTGGCGATGGAGAAGTGAGACCTAAATGGAGAACCAGAGCCTTAATCCAATTCTAATCTACGATAGCTTTACATTACAGTGAAGGGTCCTAGGAAAAGCAACGCAATACCTTAAGTGTAACATGATAAATATTGAGCATTTTATGCTTGTTTTAGCTAGGAGATATGGGTTAATCATGCGTCAATGAAAAGTTTGAGAAACAAAAATTGCAAATTTTGCCTTCCAGTGTAAGATCAGATTTTCCCTTGTGAAATTGGTTTTAATACATTTCCAGGACAGCATTTCCATATTCAGATCAGCCTGATCAGCTACCAGCTACCAACCACTAATACAGACAAGCCAAGTTTACTGATAGACCAATATTTTTCTTAAAAGTAATTCAGTGATGGTGCATTAGAGGTCATTCCGAAACTTTACTGTCTACTGTATCTGATGATGCACAGTACCAGTTCAGCCAGTTCTCACTGTGGTTTTTCAACTTAAGCTAGAAAATAGATATTTGATATCCGAAGGTGGGGAAATTATTCACTATAACACACCCCTCTCATGTCCCTTAACATAAATAACACAAACACTTAAGCCTCAGTAGAAAAAAAAAAAAAATCTGTTATTTAACAGCGTCACTAAAGAAACTTGCAAGGCGTAATTAACGGTAAAAGCCTTGAGATGTGTCACCCTGCTCCTTGAATAACTCTCATACACTTCTTCTTTATCAAAGTACATTTCACTGTTGCTTTTGATTCCTGTTTTTTGTTCATTTTGACAAGAGACACTCTTGGTGAGCTGCGCCACTTAAAATCATGTTCACGCTCATGCTATATGCACGGTATCTGCACTTTCATGGGTTGTTTTTGGCTTGATTTTCACATCAAGCTAATGACTCACGGGTCTGTGAACTCATATGAATTACACTCAAGTTCATTGTCACCTTTTAATCAATTTAAAAACTATAGAATTAACTAAAGACCTTCTATAAACTGATTAAAAAAAAAGAACGCTTGGAAATGCTTTGCTGGAAGTGCACATGTGAACATGGACATGCTCTCTGAGAAACAATTTGCATGTTACATGTTACAAGCTTATGTAGGGTTTGGTTTTTATTTTCTGTATAAAGTTTTGGGTGTTCAAGTGCACACAACAGGATGTGGTTATTCGAGCAGCTAGCAGTCATGCGTGCTATCTCTCACTTAAGTGTTCAGGGCAATCCTTCCTGTTTGAAAATGTGCGGTGCTGCAAGATGAGTTTATAATTTCAATTCCTAAAGACATGCACCAACATAAAATCTTTTACACAATATATGCCCTGCAATTCTCTTAGGCCATAAAAGTCCTGTAATTCTATAGGTAATGTCCTTGTGAGAAAGCTTGCTGAAACGTATATATTTAATTGCTTGTTGACGTATTTATAGATTAAGATGTTTTTTGTTGAATTGCAGATTTAAGTGTCTATTATCATCATTATATAGATCTTATAAATATATATATATGTATATATATATATCAATATATCTATTTTAGAGCCAGTTCAAGGCATTGCTCTATCTCCACCCTCTTTTTCTTCCTTTTCTTTTGGCACAGCACGCCTACATTTTTTTTTCTTGCCAGCTAATATACGCTAAAGAGCAAACAAGTAACGGTAAGTTACTGATAACAGATTTTTACTATAAACACTAATAAGGCATATACAGTAAATGAATATATTATATATAATATATAATGCATATTAGTTTGTAAAATATATGTAATGAAATTGTGTTTTAACATTGTGAATAAGACCCTCAGAGTCATGTACATGTGCTTTTGATAATTTTGCTTCACTTTTAACAAAACCTTTAATACAAACGTTTGAAACAAAAAAGAAAAATTAGTTTTGCTTTCAAATTAATTTCGGTGTATTTTGCTTCTTGACACCGCTTGTTACTCAGACACACACTCACATATACATACGTTGATTCAATTTCTTTGCATAAATCAAATGATTTTTATAATTGTTTGCTCTATTCGTAACTCATTTTTAAACGTGAATATGAGTGAAAAATGATATGCTAGAAGACTGTGAAAAGACGCAGGTGCTTCCTGTGTGAGACTTTTTTCATGATATTTATCCGCTCTACAGCACGCAACTTTTTCTAGATCTCTTAAATGCCACATAAATAAATAAATGAATGAATAAATAAATAAATAAATAAATAAATAAGCAAGCAAGCAAATAAATAAATAAGCAAATAAGCAAATAAGTAAATAAATAAGCAAATAAATAAATAAATAAACAAGGCACTTAAGTTCATATTTTTTTCCTCACAGACTCTATGACACAGATGTGGTGGGCTTTTCTCAGATGAAATAATTGACCTTTAGTAAAGGTATGCGACTTCACAGTTACTTCATGTTTATCTGTCATTGATGATGCATGTTAAAATCCATGTCTACTTTATCACTGTAGATTCCATAGACTATGTACTCTGAAGACTTCTAAGGATGCAAGTTCAGTAGAGTTCAGTTTACTTGCTTACAATCTGCTTTCTCCCTCTCTCTCTCTCTCTCTCTCTCTCTCTCTCTCTCTCTCTCTCTCTCTCTCTCTTCTTTTCCTCAGTGATGATGTCAAACAATAATCCAGACAACACGTATCTAGTCTTGATTCTCTTCTTCACCCTACTTGTGCTCCTTGTTCTCCTGTACTTTTTCTACAAGCGGCTGAACCGTGAAACAAAGGATAAATATAGCGTCCGGCAGCTTATCTTCCGTGAGGGAGGCCTTCGTGACCGTGTAATGCAAGGGGTTGCAGTGGTGCAGTCCAGGTTAGGTGACCGCACAAGGTCTCCAACCAATGATGAGGAGCAAGCTTTAAGCAGTAATGAAGATTTGAACAGCGGCAAAGAAGAAGACGAAGGAGAAGACAATGCAGGGCAAGGCCAAAATGAAAATGAGCCCAAGAAAGAGAAGGAAGAGGAACATGACAACGATTCATCAGATGACTATTCAAGTACTGACCTAAGGGAGAGAGTGAAGCAGAATAACAGCAAAGAAGAGGAAAAGAAAGAAAAGGAGCAAGAGAAGGAAGAGGTGGAAAAAGATGAAGGAAAAGGAGATGACAGGAAACAAGTGGAAGATGTGAAGAATGAAGAAAAAGTTGGCTTACTTGTAGACTTGAAGCCATTTTCTGGCAGTGCCATTTGGTCAGAAGAGAAAACGGAAGAGTCTAATGTGACAGCTTTGTGAAATATAATATTCTTTAGATTAAACAGGATGCTCATAATATGAAAACATAGTCTTAAGGAAGTTTGTCTTGATAGAGCGATTTACATTGCTAATCTTAAAAACCTGATTTATATACCGTTTTATAATACAGTTGTATAACTTAGCTCGTCTATTTCCATATCCAAAATATATATCTTTTTAAAAGTATGACAGAATAGAATAGGTTAAATTTTTTCTAATGTGAGTAAGCTATGAGGGCGAGGTGAATGAAATCATCATGTATAAAACTGTACCGTGTATTACAAATAAGTGTAACAAAAGTGTATTATTTTTCTTCATCTCCATTTTGTTCAGTGCAAGCGTTTCAGCGTTTAAAAAAAGTGTCCTCTAATCTAGCTCGATCAATTCTGCAGCATATTAATGATAGCAGGAAATGAGTAATTAATTTTGAAGATCAACATCCTCTTCAGCCCCTGTATCATCACCTGAGGTAAAAGTCACGCATGACTTATAAACACTGACTGATCCGTCTCCGTTCAAACACTGGCGAGGGAAATGATTTCTGATTGATCCAGACAGTCCTGTTTGGTCATTTAAACATTTCGGAACTTTTCTATCATCTTTACAATTTTCGTAATCACTCTCACGTGTTTTCATGATAATGATTTGAGGAAGAATTTTCTGTGTTCATACCTGCCGACTGACTGAGGCCTTTCTGTATGAAGTCTGCGTGTTCCCTCCGTGCCTGCGTGAGTTTCCTCTGGGTGCTCTGGTTTCCTCCCAAAGGCATGCAGATTAGGTCATCTGGCTACTTGAAATTGCCCCTAGGTGTGAATGTGAACATGAATAGTTGTTTGTCTCTGTGTTAACCTTGCAATAGATTATCAATCTTAATAATAATTACATGCTTATTTCACTATGGCATGTACAGTAAGTATCTAAAAACTTGTTCATGTTATGAGAGAAGTAAGACTTTCCGGGCAGACAGCCAAAGCAGTTAAGGATTATGAATTAACCTTAAGATCAGCTTTTCCATATTGTTTCGGTAAAACATTTTTGTTTTCTTTAAATAGAGATTTAAATGTACATAATTCTTACAAAAAGTTACATTTGGTCAATACGCATGCTTTTGTCATTTTTTTTGTGTGTGTGTCTTCCTAAATTCAACCTTAGCGACAGCTTTTTCCAGACTGATGTAGACAATCGACATCACCATGCTTACTGTATTCACATATTTTATGTACTGGTTGACTTTTTTTGTTATTACAATATATTTCATAAAAAAAATTTACATGTTTTTTTTTAAATAAACATCCTTCAAATGATAAATTTGGTGTTTTCTTTAATGCTTTATGAGGGTTTTCAGGAACTAAAATACAGGCCTACTGCTTAACATCGTTTGACATTATTTAGCCTTGAGTTTAGTGATCAGTTTTGATTTTGCAACCAGAAAAAGCAACAAAACATATGAATAAGATAGATTTATGAAGTAGGACAGAACAGAATAATTAAAATTTTTGTTGATGTGAGTACGCCATGAGGACTGAAATGAAAACTCGTGTAAAAAAAAAAAAAAAAAACTGCTTTGTGTTTTTCAAATAAGTGTAGCAAAAGTGAATCATTTTCCATTTCATCCATTTAGTTCAGTGCAAGTGCTTCAGCATTGCATTAAAAAAAAAAGTTTGTCCTCTAATCTAATTCGATAAGGGTTTTATTTATTAGACTGAATCTTGTAGATAACTAGATAAAAAAAAAACCAATTAACCAACTTGTTGCTCCAACAAAACCAGATACGAATACATTTTTATTCTCCTAAACATGCTCCGAAGTTCCAAATTCATTTACGTAGATCAAATAAGAAGTGACGAGCAGGCGGCTAAGAGTATGGGGATGTAGCTCAGTGGTAGAGCGCATGCTTCGCATGTATGAGGTCCCGGGTTCAATCCCCGGCATCTCCACAATCTTTTCTTAAAACTTATTACGAATTCTACCAGTTTTCTCTAACATGTATAAATTTAAAAACATATTATATATTTCTTAATATGTCTAATAAATAAGAAATCAAAAGTTGGCACAGTGCCTTTGGAATTCCAAGTGATAATATACTCGACCGGAAGGCGGAGCCTGATAGAGTAAGGAAGTGGAGCTGTTAAATGTAATTGGTCTATGGCCGGCGGTGGGCGTGGAAACGGGCCAGCGCACGCAAAAACACAGCGGAGTCCAACATCACTCTGTTAAACATATACAGTGTATATTGTAGTGAAATTAGAAGGTACCAGTGCCATTAACCCAGGACCCATCATATCATGCGATTAATCACCCTGTCACCAGATCATCTCAGTAACTCGAGAGTAGATAGATAGTGCTCCTGGAAAACTGAACACACACACACACACAGACACGCATATACACGCGCACACACACAAGCGCGCACGGACGCACACAGGCTTGTGCCAAATAAAGATGTGTCCGCTAAAGGAACATGACTCGATTGCGTTTGTTTGAAGGAATTCACAGCTAAAACGCACAAGGTCTTTTTTCAGGTAAGTGAGTGCCTTGTCTCTTTCTCTCTCCCTTTTTTTTATTCGCTCTGTGTGTCGTTGTTTCTCTGAAACGCTCTTTCCATCCTCAGTAGTAACGATCAAAGGCGACAGCAAGCTCGCTGCACATTTCACGCCGCAAATGATGCGTGACGATTAAAAGACGGTTTGTGTTTCTGTGCAATGCAGCACATGTTCTATTTGCGCGTTAACGCGAATAAGTCATTTACTTGCAAGCGTTGCGCTCTCTCTCTCTCTCTCTCTCTCTGTCTCTCTCTCTCTCTCTCTCTGTCTCTCTCTAGCTAAGGCTATGTTGTTAGCCATTTAAATAGCTTCTGTACGGCTTTCTGTAAAGCCTGGTTAAGTGAAAGCGACTGAAATCGAGCGGGGAATGCGTGTGCACCGGTGAACTTTCTTTAGACGCGATGTTAAAGGATAATAGGGAAATGTCCGTGTCCGGCTTTGATGTGTATCTTTATAGAGAGAGAGACTCTTAGTGCGCTGCGGATGAAAGACGGGCGCTGTGATGTGACGCGTCTGTTTGGCTGTTCTCCGCAGGTGTGTGTGTGTGTGAGAGAGAGAGTGTGTGAGAGAGTGTGTGTGAGTGTGAGATGTTGCTGGCCTCGGCGGTGGTGGTGTGGGAATGGCTGAACGAGCACGGCCGCTGGAGGCCCTACAGCCCGGCTGTGTCGCATCACATCGAGGCGGTGATCCGCGGAGAGACTCGAGGCGCAGGCAGTGTAGCGCTCGGCCAGGTCGACTCCAGACTGTCGCCCTACATCATCGACCTGCACTCCATGCACCAGTTCCGCCAAGACACCGGTGAGATCCTCCTGCAAGCACGATTTTTCAAACTGTTCATCACATTGTTTTTTTTTTTTTTATTATTATTTTTATTTCTGTTTTTATTATAAGCTCCTTCTTGCACGCCGCTCTCCCATAAGGCCCGTGGTGTTTATCCATCCATACGTGCAAAACACAAGACAAAAACAGCATGATGAAAAAAGGCAAAAAAATAAATAAATTCTTCCCCAAATCATATTTACCACCAGATCTACAGTGGTGCTTGAAAGTTTGTGAACCCTTTAGAATGGTCTACATTTCTGCTCAAACATGACTTGAGACATCATCAGATTTTCACACAGGTGCTCAAAGTAGATCAAGAGAACCCGGTTATATAAATGAGACAATGATATTTCACTTGGTCGTTTATTAATTGACGAAAAATGACCTAATATTGCATATGTCAGTGGCAAAAGTTTGTGACTGTCTAGGATTAGCAGGTAGCCTAATTTGAAGGTGAAATTAGAGTCAGGTGTTTTCAATCAATGGGGATGACAATCAGGTGTGAGTGGGCACTGTGTGTTATTTAAAGAGCACGGATCGATCAAAGGGTTGAAATGTTTATGGAAGTGTATCGAGGCAAGAACAAAGGACCAACCCTTAAAAAAAAAAAAAACGTCAACCCTTTGATATTTAACTATGTTGTCTTTTATCTACTTTGAGGACTTGGGTGAAAATCCGACGATGTTTCAGGTCCTATTTAAGCAGAAACGTAGACAAGTCTAAAATGTTCACAGACCTTCAAGAACCACTGTGTACTGTAATAATTGTGTGGTGGTGGCGGCGGCTTGGGAAAACCCATTACAGGGAAAATACAGGTTTCCCTGAACTGAAGTATGTTTCTCCTTCACGTGTATTCTATCTCAACCGCAACTTGACCTCAAAAAGTGATTACCGAGACATTCTCACATAAAGATTCCATCCAAGATTCACAGAAAGGGCCCCCCCCCCCCCTGACTAACTCATTACATTTATAACATCATTTACCTGTGGGAGAATATGACTGTCGCACGTTAAAGATAACAGGAAATGAGTAATTACTTATGATTATCAGGATCCACTTCAGCCCGTGTGTCCTCACCTGAGAAAAAGACACTCATGGCTTATAAACACAGGCCTCGTCTTCGTCTTTTCACTCGACTGATCCGTGTCCGCTCAGACACCGGTGAGGGAAATAATTCCTGATTGATCCAGTCAGTCCTGTTTAACTATTTGAACATTTCAGAACTTTTCTGTCATCTTTACATTGTGTATAAGCACTGTGGTGGTGGTGTTTTTTTTTTTTTCATGATAATGATTTGAGGAAGAAGTTTTGGGTTCTTTGTGTATGGAATTTGCGTGTTCTCCCCCGTGCCTGTGCAAGTTTCCTCTAGGTGCTCTGGTTTCCTCCCAAAGGCATGCAGATTAGGTCAGCTGGCTACTTGAAATTGCCCCAGGTGTAAATGTGAATGGTCGTACGTCTCTGTGTTAGATTAGCAGTCTTTATAAATAAGTGTAAAGTGTGTTTTTCCAACTCTGGAATAAAAAGTAGTTCAAATTGTGAGACTTTTCAGGCCGACAGCCAAAGCAGTTACGTCCTGAATTAACCTTGTGATCAACTTTTTGGTAAAACATTTTTTTACATAGATGTAAAAGTCTGACATCTACTGTAGATGTAAAAACTGAAATTTGGTCAAAAAGAATGTTTTTGCCGTTTATGGTGTCTCCCCAGAATTCTACATTAGTGACATCTAAAGCCTTTTTCCAGGCTGATACACATTCCATTTAGCATCATAATTAAAGCGTAGCTGTTAGAAAGATTGGACCAATTCCCTTAGACAATAAAGTCATACAGTAACTTGAAAAAATGATGTTGAGATTTGGCTCAACAAGCGCGCACACACGAGAGGAGATGAATGATTGAGAATGCTGAGAAGTTCTTGGGAGTTTCATGTGTGGGGGGTCGTGGGTTATAGTGGAGCTGTCTACTCTGGGCACCTGGGTAGAGAGGGTTCTTAGGGGATCTTGATAGTGAATTAGTTTGCATATTCAAGACACAGCATTTTCGCAGGGCCCTCAAACCTTGTGAAGTGCATTTGCAATGATCTAGGGTGGTTAGCTTTGTTTTGGATTTGGTGTAAATGTGCCATGTGAATTTATTATATTTAAAAATGGATATATCTGCGGGGAAAATGCTGACCTGGAAACACGTACTGTATGAAAAAGATTGTCTAAGTAGTAGGCAATAAGCAGTATGTAGTCAAAGTTGTGAAATGTTAGCTTAAACGTTGTCCTCGTGCATTGTTCCAGACAAGTTCTTTTTCAAATAATAAAATGAGCAAAGAGACTAAACTTCATAGCGCTTATCTGCCGAAGTGAGGTAGAAAGGTCTGCGTCATGGAGTGCACCTAAAACAAAGAGGTGGATTGTTGGCAGCTAGGAGTTTTGGGAGACTCAGTCACCCTCCTCTAACTGACAAAGGCCATTGTGCAAGGCTGACTCGAGTGCTCCACATGGGGACATGGAGGGATGGAAAGAAGCGAAGGGCAACAGCCCATTACTCCAAAAACCACGAGGGAGGAGGAAAGAGACAAATAGCTTTTGAATGAGGTCATCATTGGGGGAGGAGGTCAAATGAATACCCTTTCTGTTTCATTTTATGAAATGTAAGATTCGTCAGGTACTAATTGTTTGTTTTGTTTTTACAGAAGTCATTTTTTATCTTTGCTATGTCTGTGGAATGTGGTTCTCTAATGTGTTTCTGTTATGTCTGTCCCAAATTAACTTGTGGACAAAGCATGTATTCCATACTCCTACTGGAATTTGCCTTATTTTTCAATGTGGAAGGAGTTATAGACATGGCTCACTGAGCAAAGCTGAGTCTTATGACTTTTTATAGTATTTAAAGCCCATCTTAATTATGTGTTTGTTCCGGCAGCATGTAATTATAAACATGACTGTGTACATTAACGTATGGTATAATATACGTAGAGCATAATTCATTTTTTTTTTTCTGAAGGCATGTTCTGTTTTCCTTGCAGGTACATTGCGACCAGTGCGGAGAAGCTTCTATGACCCGCGCTCGGCTCCCGGGCAGGGTTGGGTGTGGGAGTGGGAGAACGACTCGGGCACATGGACTCCGTATGACACAGAAGTGGGAATTGCCATCCAGGCAGCACGTGAGCGCCAGCAACCATGGATGGACCTGACGCCGCTCGGCTTCTGCTATCTTATCGATCTACAGGGCATGACGCAGATCAACCGACAGACGCAGCGCCGGCGCCGTATCCAAAGACGCTGTGACTTGGCCTACCCGCTCGTCTCGGGCCCTCTGCCTAAGCCTCATGCCTGGACGTCCAATGGGAGTGCAGCACACCCGGGGATGAGTGTATCTGGGATTGGAGGAGGAAACGGAAGTGCGTACCCTAGCGGAGCCCTTCCTGCTTCAACCATCACTTCTCTCGGTCAGCCTTGCTCGTGTCAGCAGTGCATGTTGGTCCTGGGTGTCAAAACTGCAAGCATGGCGCAGACTTTGGGCCGGAAATCCATGCCTCAGCCGAGACCGAGGAGCCCAAAAACTACCCAGCGGGGCCACTCGTACTCACTCACTTTGCCACACAGAAACTCCACAACAGCCGGAGGGTTCGCACACTCACTTTCTTTGCTAGACTCGGCCACGGCCGCGCTGTCTCTTTCCTCTACCCGTCCTCCTCCCCCTGCTGTCCCTCCACCTCCTCCACCATCCTCCACTCCTCATGCTACCTCTCCACCAAATCAGACATCCTCCTCCAGTGCCCTCATCTCCACAACTGCCACCTGTGCCCCAACCCCCTCAGCCCGAGTCCTGGGCCCTGTGTCTTCAGCAGCATGTGCTGCCCCAGTGCCACCCCGTGCCAGCCTGGCAGGCCTCAGCCGTCCTGCACTGCAGAGGATCGCCATGGCACAATCTCGGGCACTTATCGCCTCTGGGTAAGTTTCCACAGCCACAGCTGCCCTATACTCTACTGTACTATTACTGAGCTATTACAATTGGCAAACACGTCCTGTTCATGTTCTCAAGCTTTTCTTCTTGCTGACATCCTTTTTTTTCTAAAAGTGAGATCAGTGGCTGTAGCCCAACACACCTCATTTAACTGAAGCATTAATTGCATCAAGTTGATGTTAACTAGGGTACCTTCTAATTGGTCATTAGTCTGTGAATGAAGAAGACTAAACTGATAGGTGATGGAGGGAGCATGTCTTGATTCTTCGGTTGGCCAGTGTAACAACAGCACTAGAATGTTATTGTAGGCATTAAAGGCTGACTGCATGATCAGCTGGATAAAATCTTAAAATTGACTAACAGACATCATTCTAGTGTATGTTTCTAAATTCAAAAACTACACATTTACTTATTATCCGTTCAGAAGCCAATCCAGCAACATGAGACACATCTGGAATGGTTGCTGCGTGAACCGTAAAAGTGGCTGCATCATCATCGTTTCAGCAGGTGATGAATGATATCATCACAGCCTGACGCGTGTTTGCGCCTTGTCCAACGCGAAAGAAATAAAAGTAACATTGTTACCCTGTCTGATGGGCCATACAATTTAACCAGCATAGGCCGAGAGCAAATTGGTTTCTGAAAAATTAGTTCATTACGTTTCATTCCTACTGGTTTTTTTTTTTTTTTTTTTTTTTTTTTTTTTTTTTTTTTTGGCAATTTTAACCAAAAATTCACTTAGAATGTTTCAGTTAGCACCAACACCTCACAGCAAGAACATTCCAGGTTCGATACCCAGGTCGACCGAGGGCTTTTCTTTCTGGAGTTTGCATGTTCTCCCTTTGCCTGCGCGGGTTTCCTTTGAGTACTCTGGTTTCTTCCCACAGTCTAAATATACCTCAAGTATATTAGGTCAACTGGCTATTCTAAATTGCCCATAGGTATAAATGTGAGCGCGAAGGGTTGTTCGCCTCTGTGTAAGCCTGCGATTACTAAGAAATGGATGGATGGATGGATGGAATTAACCCAGGATTTGAAAATGACACCTGCTGAGTGAGTCATGCCAAACCTAAGTACCCTTACTGAAATCATTTACCTCTTCCGTCTACGTATCTTGCAAGCCAAGCAGAACCTTATGGGTAGAGGTAAAAAATATCCTGCGGATTATTCACCTCATGATGCTGCCTGTCCAGAATCGTCTCCTTTACCAGAACAGCAATTCTCAGTAGCTGTGTAGTGACTTAGGTCCTTACATGCACAGCATACACTCTTTATTAGGAACACCCACTTATTCACACAATCTGCCAATCATGTTGCAGCATAGCAGTGGATAAAATCAGGCAGACACAGGTCAACAGCGTCAGTTAATGTTCATGTCAAGCATCAGAATAGGGGAGTAAGCATTCATTGAGGGTTGCAACACCGTGTTGATGAGAGGGGTCAGAAGAGGTCATAGAAGAATGGCCACACTGGTTTGAGCTGAGAGGAAGCCTGTGGTTCTTCAAATAAACACTCTTTACAGCTGTGCTGGGCGAAACATCATTTCAGAACACCCAAAACATCACCCATTACCGCTTCTGGGCCTGCAATAGCAGATGACCGCATTGGGTTCCACTCCTGTCCGCCGAAAACAGGAACCTGAGGTTCAGATTGAGTGAGTGTTTGTAATGCTGTAGGCTCAGATTCTTGTTTTTTTGGCTAACAGGAGTAGAACCCGATGCCCTCTTCTGCTTAAAGATCCAAAGGCGTGTTATGATGTTCTTTTCCGCTCGTCACTGCTGTAGGGAACGGTTATTCGAGTTGATGTAAAATTCCTGTCAGATCAAGCCAGTCTGGCCGTTCTCCTGTCCTCTTGAGTTTCTGCGTTGCTCTGCTGACACCTCGTTACTCGCATAACGAGCGGACAGGTGTAACGGTGTTCCTAATAAATTGGTCCGTGAGAGAAGAATGACATTTGATGGTAAGCTACTGAAAAGATATGCTTCTTAGGTTTTTTTTTGTTGTTGTAATCGCAACATTGTCCGTAAAGCGCGCACTTCGGTTTCTTTTCACTGAATACTGAAGTATTGGCATGCTGCCTGTGGTTGGGTAAGTGCGCTGCCATTAAGATGAACTGTGTCTTGAGCAACGTTGGAAACCCAGCAGTGCCAATGCCATGCACATGTAAACCACATTTTAAGCCTGGTTTCAGGGTTATTTTTATTTTTTTTAACCTTTTTTTTAAAGATCTTCAGTGAAGCTCCCGCAGTCTTCACTGGCAGTGTTATATGCATGGAAATAAAAAATAAAAAAAAACACAAAAAAACCCCTTTTCTTTCCATACCAATTCTGGAAGGCTACTGTGTTCTCTGTAATTTAGTACGTACGATTTAACTGATATTCAATATTTAACTATTCGGTTAACGGCTATTTAGTATTGAGGTCATGATGGCAAAATTTGTACCTCGATACAGATGGTACATTTAAACCCCAAAATACTGGTACTGACGCTAATATAGGAATCGTGTCGAGGGATCGGGTCGTACGGTTTCGCGTGAATGTTAGGAGAAGGAATAGGCTTGGGGTTTTTTTTACTTGTAAATAAAAAAAATAAAAAAAAGATCTGTTGAAAAATAGATTTACGACATGTTTTACATGTTTGACATGTTTAGTGAATGCAACCTGTGCATGAGAAGGAAGATAACTGATTGAGCTATGATATCTGTGATTGTGCATTTTGTCTGATTGTGTGTGTGTGTGTGTGTGTGTGTGTAGAGTTCTGTGGCTCTGCAGAGTGTAGGCTGTGTTTTCCTGCTTGGTGGTTAAAAAACTTTTGCTGCTCGGCCTTAAACTTGGCTGAAAGCGATGATCAATTTCTGTGATGGTTGTTGGTTGTCGCTTCTACATGTCGTAGCGGAAAAACAGCGAAACCACAGCACTTACGAGATACATGGGAAAGTCAAACTCTTCGACTGATTACATTTTGATAGTGAGGCAAATCCACCTAGTTGTTGGCTGTACTTGAGAAATGAGTCCTGCCCTGTGCGACGCAGTTATTGATAATATATCAATAATCGATTACTTTATTAATTGGCAATGAAGTAAAAGATAAAGTGCAACTGTTGATTTCTGTGTTCTGGCATCTTGGTTGAGAATAAATACCAGACCCATGTTACTTGACACAGCTATAAAAGGACGTATATAATGTAAATGTTTTGGGTTTTTTTTTTATGTTTTTCTCGTACAGTAAACAGTAAAGTTTTCTTCTTGTTGATTTACTACATACAACTGTAATTCCTACAACTAAACCAATAAAAGTTCATAAAAAAGCTGTTGAAATTGTAATTTGTAAATTACTTTGGCCGGGTACGGTGCTGAAAGTCTGGAAATTCCTTTACAATCCTAATGGGCCACCACTCGACACCGAAGGGCACGTTTTAGTTTTTTCCTGTGAAAGAGAAACCTTCAGCGTTATTTTACATGCTACGTTTATATCCAGTGTCCTCTCTAACCGTGCCCCTTTAGTATGTGGAATAGGAAGTGAAGGAAAATTAAGGGGAGCGTTCTAGACTGAATTTGGGCGTCTTCCATCAATGTCAACAGGTCACTCCCGTTCATCAGGATCCCCACTTGTCTCGCTCTGCGGTGCTTCTCTCCTTCCCCAGTTCCCAGGCTCTGTTCATTCTTCAGGGCCCCCGCAGCCCCATTGTGTAAGTGTGTGAGAGTATGCATGTGTGCGCGCAGAGCGTATCCACAGCAACCTTTTGTCGGCAGGCGGCAGCTTGGTTTGTATTTGCAACACAATGCAGCCGTGTGTGTGTGTGGTTGGAGGAGGGGGGCCCATCTTGAAGGTGGTGCTGCTGGAGGAGTTGTGTTTGCTTGGCGAGTATTTGGTTTGTGTGTGTGTGTGTGTGTGTGTGTGTGTGTGTGTGTGTGTGTCACAGACACAGACGCTGTCCTTTAAATACAAAAGCCTGTCTCAGACACTGGAACGCTTCAGGCTGGAGCTGAGAAGAAATGGGAATGAGGCGTAGACGAGCCAACAGACAGTCACACACTGACTGTGGCATACTGATCAGTCACACTGAGAGGAAAGTTTACTGTCAGGAAATGTCACTTTGAGTTTGGCCTGTTTACACTCTCACTCCCACAAACACACACACACACACCCACCCACACCCTCAATTAAATTTTTCCACGTAGTGGAAATTTCTCAACATGCTCACAAAGGCAAACAAACCTAAATGTAAACCTTCATGCAGTATGTAGTTGAGTAACATGAAACCCTGTTTTGCTTTTAGCTTTTTTGTTTCTGTAAAATGAGTCTCAACATGTGTCGAGACTCGTGCTAAACCACCAGAGAGAACATGTGAGGCACCGGGTGGAACTTTTACACTCTTTGTGTGTGTGTACACTTGATTCTCATACTCTGTGGCAAGTGAGAACTGAACTCCTGAACCCCAGCTGACTGGACGACAGTTCCGCTCGTCCTCTAGCTGTCTGTGAAACCGCATGCTGCTGATATGCAGTGTTTTGCGTTGTGTTTTAGTATTAGACTGGACACTACAGCCGTTTGTTTCACGATACGAGATTGTAGGACCGTGCTTTTAACATTGTTACAGCAATACAAATGTCAGCCGTAACATTAAAACCACCGACAGGTGAAATGAAGGACACCGATTATCTCGTTACACTGGCACCTCTTGAGGGGTGAGAAATATTAGACAGCGAGTGAACAATCCATTCTTGAAGCTGATGTGTTGGAAGCAGGAAAATTGAGTACGAGTATGGATATGAGTGACTTTGACGAGGGCCAAATAGTGATTGCTAGAGCATCTCCAAAACGGCACATCTTGTGGGGTGTTCCTGGTATGCAGTGGTTAGTACCCTACTGAACCACAGTCATTGATGCGTGCTGGTAGCGAAGGCTAGCCAGTCTGGCCTGATCCCAAAAAAAGAGCTACTGTATCACAAACTGCTGAAAAAGTTCATGCTTGCTATTATAGAAAGGTGTCAGGACACTCGGTGCATCACAGGGGCTGTGTAGCAGCAGACCAGACAGAGTGCCCATGGTGACCCCTGTGCACTGGCAAAGTTGCCTACAATGGACACACGAACATCAGAACCGGACCACAGAGCAGTATAAGAAGCTGGATTGGTCTGATGAATCACGTTCTCTTTTACTTCATGTGGACGACTGGGTGTAGTTGCGGTGCTTACCTGGGGAAGAGATGGCACCAGGGTTGCACTGTGGGGGAAAAAGGCAAGCTGATGAAGGGAGTGTGATGCTGTGGGCAATGTTCTGCTGAGAAACCTTGGGTTTAGATTTTACATGTAAAAAAAAAACAAAGCGAGGTACCCCGAAAGCTGTTAGGAAGCAACTACAGTGGCATAGCTGCTCGCAGTCCCACCAAAAGGTGCACACGGGTATGTCGAACACAGCCTGCACAACTGCGGTGCCACCGGTCACCAATCGTCACTGATGAGAGCAACAGGTCTGTAGTCCACCACGAGCAGTAGAACACGCATCCTTTGTGGCGGCCCAAGGCCTGACGAACCCGCTGCACAGCAATGGGTCTGGCTCTACGCCAGAACCGACTGAGTGGACAATGGAACAAAATCAGCACAAATATCAAAAGAGAAAACAAACATCGAGCACGGCAAGAAAAAAAGAAAAAGCTCTGATGAGAAGCGGCAGCCAGAAATGCTCTCAACCGGAAACGGAACAAATGTAGGTTTAGGTCTGTAATGAGAAATCTAGGTCTGACATTTCTCACTGCTTAAGATTTTACAGAGCCTAATCATTCACTACAGCCTGAAGAAAATCGGGTATTTCTGTACTGAAAAAGCCAGTATAATGTACAAGGTAACATGGACCCAAGGCTTGACCTCGCACTTAACCCTTTCCCGTTTAATGACTTTGCTGAAATAAAACGTTAGTATGGCAATCATAGAGACGTCCCGTAGGTGGCAGATATTTGGCCACAAAGTGAGTAGTCGAGATTTGGACATGACCTAAATGACGGGTTTATATTAATGCGCTAATACCAAGTTATTGTTTCTAGAATAAATACCAACACGTTACACTTGTATGGTCGATGGTTCACGTAAACAGATTTTAAGAACGTGTGTAATTGTTCATATGTTCATGTTTTCTGTGAGGAGATTAAGCATTTTGAGTCTCCAGTGTCAGCACTTTGTAACAGAGTTAAATTATGTTAAATTGTTAAATTGTGAATGATGGCAGGATCTAGCTGTACAGACGTTTCAAAAAAACTGCAGTAAGTTGTTGTGGTACGAGACGGGGGGGGGGGGGGGGAAAAACTCATCGAGACGTTCTGCTAATGCATTTACAAAATTGCACAGCAGGTGTGGCTGCTTTCTCTCTGATCCCAACAGATGAACACCCAGGAGCATAGTGTTTAGTAGGTTAATAATGGATTATTACTCTGTTTTATAACTGAACATTAGATGAGTATCACGTGTTTAGCGTGGTCATATTCACTGAAAGGGGTTTGCTGTGCACTTAGGTGATGGACAGCATGGCAGTATGTAAAGTACGATTGTATGATGTCCATCTTACTATGTAACATATAATACCATACAGAAATGATACAAGTAACATTTCAACACGCTTCAATTCACTACCGATTCACAGATATACGATTCGATGAAGCGCCGCTACGATTGGATTCGGGTCAGATCCCATAAGACAGGGGTCGGCAACCCTAGGCACGCGTGCCACAAGACACAAGAGACACAAGTGGCACGCGGAGGAATTTCTGGTGGCACGCTGACGGACTTCGTGACGTCACATGCCGCGACGCGGGATCAACGCGATGAAGCGCAGCCCCTTGTCAGTACACGATCCGTGCCGCCTGCCCGATCCGTTCTGTGTATGGGGGTTAAGGTGAGGGTTAGGAGCGGATGTTCAAAGGGTTAGGGTTAAGAACGGATGTTGACATCAACATGGCACGCTAACTAACAAGAAAATGTCTAATTCGCACTACATGTCAAAAAGGTTGCCGACCCCTGCCAGAAGAAAACTTTCACATCCACTGACCTATCCAAAGTTTGATTCTGTAAGGAACAACAATTTTTACAAAATAAAATTTCACTCTTTTGATTCTGTCTAAGTATTGGCACTACGTTAATTATCTGTACTACTTTGAATCTTTCCCAAAATCTTGTATGGTACAGTATAGCGAGGACTGGGGGGGCTAAAGAATTCTGCTATCACTAGACTTTCTATTGAATCTTCAGCTGCAGGATTTGATTATCCTGACCCCGTGAGAACTGTAGGTGTGTAGCAAGGGTTGTCATGCTGGCAGTGGAAATTATTGCAAAATGTTGCTTTTTTTTTTTTTTTTTTTTTTTTTTTTGCATATAGCAGTGCTTTTGTCTAGATGTCCTGCTGAGCTTTTGGTGAATTTGAAGTTTCCAAACTTGATTTAATGTTTGGAACTCTCGCTCTCTCTCTGTCATTCAAACGGATCTAGTCTTATGAAACAATGGGACTGTATCAGAGACTCTTGGACTGATTTTTCTAAATCAAATAGTATTTTTTTGTTCTTTACACCCCTAAACAGAAGACCGTTCTTGGCATGCCCGTCTTATAACATACGAAGAGACTAGTCATATCAGCCGCTGAAGCATTCCGTTTTTTACAATATTATTTTTAATCGGAGATCGAGGCGTGGTCTCTACAAATACGCAAGGTCAAAAAGTCAGCCGTGTGTTAACGAGACGACTCGATTAGTATGTCTTCTTCATCATAACAAACCTCGTTGCGTGTGCATTGCCCAATCAGCTGACGGTTCTGACGGATCAGTCGCAGTACTCTTACTTGGCCTCGTGTGAGTTTTGAACTTCGTGGAACTGTGCGTGAATCATAACCTGCCAGTTAAACATGACCTTTATCAACAATAACGCATGGCTAAGGATTTGTATGAACATCTACTAAGAGGACATGTTGTTTTTTTTTTTTTCCGAGAATCGTCACCTCACTTGCTCTTGCGTGAATCAGTCTGTTTTCAATGCGCTCTGCGCGTCCACCTGTCCGCTGCGTGACATTTAAATAGGTGTCAGTAAGTAAACAGGATTACGGGTCGTCACGAGTCTCGTGAGCAATTGAGTGTGATTTGGGATTGTCATCATTTCAGCCAGCCCCTGATGCTCATATGCCTTCTGCTCCCTCCACCTGGTGTTTTTTTATTTTTCCTCCTTTGCGAGTGTGGCGGCGAGACGCGCTATGTGTGTCAGGGTATCACTAGGTGACTGTGTGCTTATGTCTGCTCGCCATATGGCCTTTTTGTTAATACGGCTGAGATTAGCCAGCACAAAACGTGACCGTGGGTTTACAGTTTGTCTCTTGACCTGTTGCCGGTCCTGTTCGCAATCTGTAATTTCTTTTAAAAGCACCACACCTAACTCATGTTCACGCACACTGAGCAGTTTTTTTCAAGGCTTCCTTTAGGTTTGTCACCTAGGTGTGAACATGCACACATGATGAAAAATCTTTCTCTCTCTTGCGCACACACACACACACACACACACACGTGCATACCCACCCACAGTGTAGTGTGCATTGCATTAGTGTATGATGTGTATGTGTGTACTGCATTGTGGTGTCTTGTTTCAGTCTTTTATTATAGAATTGTACCCGTTTGTCACTTGCTCTGTTTTCTCCGCTGCCATCAGTACTGTCGCATATTACATTTTACATATTACATTCTCTACAATGTAGTTCAGCAGAGAAGACGACATAAATCTGAAATAATCGGCAAATATGCAGTATTTAAAAAGTCGTAAACAGACCAAAACATTGTACATTTGTATTCATTAAATATGCCGGGAACTTTTGGCACTTTTATGATCGTTGGCTCGTTGCCTCTTTCCTTCGTCGGGATTGAGATTGTCCATGATTAAAAAGTTTTATTACCCATCACCTGAGCTGCTACAGGACAGCAGCTTTGTGAGTGCGTGTCTGTGTGCACCTTTGCCGGAAACTTATGGCGCCGCGTTAGCGTGACGTTGAGAGGTAATCCCGAGTCCTGTGACGTGATTCTCCCCCAGCTGCTTGTCAACAGATGGAAACCGGTGGATTAGCGCTATAAGAGACGACCCTGGAGACCGAGGGGACACTCGTCTCCTCTGCACAAACGGGCTTGTTTAAAGTGCTTACTGAAGAAGTTTGAAAAGAGCCAAGGGGAAAGCGAAAAAAAAAAAAAAGTGTGGATTTTTTGTTTTTGGTGTCTGGATTTTTATTTTACACTTCGGTCCGACATTTGAAAACATGACTGTAATTAAGGTGAACTCGTAAGTATATTTTGAAATTATACTCTTTTGTCCTTATCATTGTCCTTGATAGTTGTGCTCGAAGAAGAAGAATGCATTTTTTTCCCCCCTGTTTTTCTATGTCTGCTTTTGTGTGGGCTAAATTATAACAAGTACAATTTTTATATAACACTTATTAAGTGTTAATGAACGGCTTATTGTGTGTAGCAGGAAACAGATCTCCGCTTTGTCTTCTGTATTCATAAATTCCTTGTTTTGTTTTTTTGTTTGTGTGAAATTAATGCATTTTTATTAATGGAAGCATCAAATCCAGCCAGTGTGACCTGGTTTATATTTGATGGCATAACCTGACCTTTAATCAGTTCCAAGTCAGGAAGGTTATGGGTTAAGTATAACATAGCGTTCATATCTAATCAGTCTGTTCCCGCCGCTTGTCGTTTTTGAAGGACGAGTTAAAATTCTCATCTGTGAGTCTTTAAACAGTTTGTTATGTCTGGTATTTTTCAGAGTCCCAACAGTCCCCGTGAAGAACCTAAATGGGTCTAGTCCTGTTCACCCAGCCCTAGCTGGTGAGTATAGCAAAGTAATCACCCAATTAAGCTTATGATGACCGTCACCAAAGAAGAGAAAAATTTATTTATTTATTTATTTTTTTTTTAAATCTTTCCTTTTTTTTGGCAGGTATAACAGGTATCTTGATGAGTGCTGCAGGACTTCCTGTCTGCCTGACCCGCCCACCCAAACTTGTTCTTCACCCCCCACCTGTGAGCAAGAGTGACATCAAGCCTGTCCCTGGCCTTGGCCACTGCTGCCGCAAAACCACCAAGAAACAAGCACGCAAAGGTTAGAGCACACACATCCTGTCTGTTAAAGAAGTGAAAACCAGCATGTCTATATTTAAGGGACTGCCACATATTTTACCAAGTGTTAAACCAGCGTAGTGTCGTCAGAGCCTCGACAGCTTCATGTTATAGGTTTTCTAACAGGAAAAAAGCAAATCTATACCAGTGAACTAGTCCTGGTGACCAGTTGTTATTATTACAATACTATATTAGAAATATTATAGTTTAAGGTGCCCTGGGGGTGCCCGATCTCGCCTGTTCTCGGAAGCTGAGCAGGGGCGGGCCTGGTTAGTACTTTGATGGGAGACATCCAGAGAAGGCCGGGTGCTGTACAAAGACCCAGCCACAAGGGGGTGCACACTCTGGTGTATGCCT
>JAOVYU010000051.1:15598350-15619534 GCA_025674565.1 Synodontis membranacea
ATATATAGATATAGATATAGATATAGATATATTTATATATGTCATGTAGATTTTAATTGTATAGCTCTTTTTTTCAGGTCTCAGCCTGTGAAGAGGCAGCGATTGTCACACGGTACATCACTGCGGCGCAGGAAATTGCATGTGATGGAAGCGATGCTTAAAGAGCAGAGGAAGATGAGCCGTGCTGTGGAGGACACATGCCGAGAGGTGCGCCGTGTAATGCACCAGCAAAACTTTCTGCAAGTGCAAAGCCTGCAGCTCCAGGAGCGAATGATGAACTTGCTGGAGAAGATGATCCCACCCACAGCCCACTTTACAAACACACACACCTGAGTGTAACCTAGCCTGCATTTATGTGCTCCTCATAAACTGCTATTTACAGCTTCACAATGCTTTTTTTGTGCTTTAACAGCAGAGCTATTGAAATACATAATTCTGTTTAATTTGCAACTGTTTCATTTAATTGAACAAAGCTGCTATTGTCAGTGAGTTTGCATCTCACTAACTTGATGACTCAGAGTTTTGAAGTGTATTGTGTTTGCAGCTGTACAAAACAATATACAGTATCTTACATGAGAGGAACACACACTTATTGAAATAAACACACGTAACTCGATTGCTATCGTATCTTTGGTACTACATTGTTTAAGTATTGTTGACGGATTTCAGATGTTATTCTATAATCTTATACAATGCTATCAATTCTGTGTGTGTGTGTGTGTTTAAGAAAAGCTGTGACTTAATTTTCTAACCTCTGGAAAGCCTTATATGCAGTACACTGTCATAGTTGCCTGGTTTGTGTGTTATCATTTAAACCACAATGAAAGCAGTAACAGCCACTGAACTACCTTCAATGCAGCTAGAATTTACAGTCACGTAATGTTGTATATTAAACACCTGAATTAAATGTATAATAGCTAGATCCACTGATTATCAAAGCTTGATTGGTGAGCCCCAAGGATTCATGAAGCATAGCTATAAGCATAGCTATCTGAAATGTATGTCCATCCATTAGCTATTCCACATATCTGTCAGAGTTGCTGGGAAGCTGGAATCAATCCCAGCTGACTTTGGGTAAGAGGCAGGGTACACCCGAGAGAGGTCACCAATCTATTTGAAGGGATAACACAAGATGAACAACCAATCATGATCACATTCACATCTATGGGCAAGAGTAGCCAGTTGACCTAAACTGTGTGTCTTGTACTGTGGGAAGAAACTGGAGTGCCTGGAGGAAACCTCACACAGGCATGGCTAGAGCATGCAAACTCTGCACATAAGTCAGGAAGCAGGAAAGTCCCCAGTCGAACCTTTTTGAGGTGAGGTGACAGTTATAACCACTGCATTATTAACTGATTGATTTATTAATTAACATATTATTACTACTACTACTACTACTTATTGACAGAGAGTTATTGATCAGTTTGATTTTTATTGTATGGGTTTGATAAAGTCCTCAAGAACCAAAAAAACCCAACCCCGTAGGCCTAGACACGTGACGTCATCTCGAACCTGATGTGTTTGTTGTTTTGTAATTTCAGGAATTAATAAAGCTTAAACAGGCAGAATATTACTGTACATATTTAAACAATGAGCCTAATATTTGAATATCTGTTATGCTCGAAGTGGGTTGGTGAAATATATTTTAAATGTTATTTAAAATGGTTGCAGTGGTTGCCAAAAAATGTCGAGATCCCCCTGTCTACAACATCTATTCCGCGTAATCATTTCGAAAACGTACTACATGTACGGCCAGTAGTGATGTGTCGTTCGCGAACGATTCGTTCAAAAGAACGAATCTTTTAAGTGAACGAACTGAACCGAATCACTTCGTGAAGTGATTCGTTCGCCCCCCGCGTCCCCGGTCGGCTCTTGCGCACGAAGCTAACGAATCTTTTCCCCGTCAGTTCAGTCATGCCCCAAACAACCTCCTCCGTCGGCTCTTGCCCGCGAAGCACTGAATGATTCGGTCAATCGGTGAACGAATCATTTGAATCGAATCTTCTCCCTGTCGGCTCTGAACTTCGGTGATTCGGCGAACGAATCTTTCGAACGAATCTTTTTAGTGAACTGATTCTAGTGATTCAGTTCATCTAAAAACAACCGCCGTGCCCATCACTAATAACGGCCAGCACAGCCACTTAACTCGGTTTTTTATATTTAAAGCCACGTGTTCAGTGGAGCACGTTCCTTCGAGCTCCGTAGTGGGCGGGGCGACGCCCAGCCCCCCCGCCCACGCGCGTGCGCGCGGCAGCCGTTGGTACACGCCCTAAAGCCTCCCACGTGATTTATCGAACTCCAATCAACGCCGAGTGTTTGTTCAAACCTTGAGTCTGTTGACTGACGGCTCTCTCAGCGAACGAGGAGAGGGCTCGCATGGGTTCGCGATCGTTACGGTGCCATAGTGACTGAATGACGCTTTGTGTTGAGTACAATAGTGAATGGCACTGGTTGTCTGTAGAGGACAGGAGTTGGAAAAACTGTGGAAACTTTGAAAACACGAACTGTTATGGTTCAGGTAAGTGAACGTCTATTGGTCAGGCTTGGTGTTGTTTAGTAATAATAATAATAATAATAATAATAATAATAATACGTTACCTTTATCGTCTACATGTTTGGACTTTTGGTACGTAAGGTCAACCTAATATTTAATCTTAAAGTCTTTTAAAAGGATAGTCCGTAGTCTGGTTATATCTTTGTAGGTAAAAGCTACAAACTCTGAAGCTTCTATTTCAAAGTTCCTATTTAATATTAAAATTATTTTAACTTTGTTTTTCTAACAAAAGTCAGTGCCAATGTTTTGACACGCTGCCTTAGAATAGCTGTTTTGCTTCACACTAGAGAAAAAAAAAAGCTGAACTACTTCACTTTTCCTATAACACCAAACTAGTTTAGTTTATAAAATCTTACTGCTGCTTTTCCCTTTTGTTTTGCAGAATCTACAATGACCCGGGTTGATTGATTTTGGCTCTGAGAGGCATTATCATCCAAGCCTTTTGTTGTGATTTGGTTGGATCTGACAGGTAGAGATGAGAGCTCTGGAGCCAGCTGGAGGTGTGAGAAGATCTTTGGACTTCTCTCCAGCCCCAGCTGTCCGCAAAGTGGAGATAGAGCGTGGCAAAGCTGGATATGGGTTCACCGTGGTTGGTCAGGCTCCCTGTGTCCTGGGTGGAATCATGAAAGGAAGCCCAGCTCATGATGCCGCTTTGAAGCCCGGTGACTGTGTTTTGAGTGTGAATGGCACCGACGTGTCAGTAGCTTCACATGAGACCGTGGTGGAACTCGTCGGTTCGTCGTTACAGTCGCTCACTTTGCTCGTCTCGTCAGGGGACAGACCCGCTGTCCATTTCGCCTCGAATCCCCTGGGTTTTCAGGGAACGCAGGACGAAACGTGGTCCAATCCAGGACGTGTGGAATCTTATGAGGAAGGTAGAGGTGGGTCAGTGGGCAGTTTTCATACTGTTTTGGAGATTTCAGGTCAGGTTTGTACGAACGTGTCAAAAAAACAATCCAAACAGAGACCCAGATCAGAACCAGATATGTCTTTCTGGTCGTATCGGGGTCAGTCAAAACACAACCCGCATGCCCTTGATCATCAGGAAGAACCATCTCGTGTTGTGAGTAAAGATTCGGTTTTCTCAGACTTCCAGAGTCAGCAGGATATTTTACCTGACTCCAGCACTCTGAACGTGGGAATGGTGGTGGGATACATAAACTCAGTGGAACTGGATCTAGTGCTTTCCTGCTGTGAAGAGGAAACCTTGCGAGTCATACGGGAATGTATTGCTCGAATTGCAACTGAGCAGAAAACACATTACCTGCTGATGATGAAGGTCAAGTGTAATTGTGTACAGCTTTGTGACGACAGGGATGTGGTTTTGGCTGCGTACCCTGCGGAGAACCTGGTCTTGTGTGCAGTATGTACTGAAGATAATAGGTTCTTTGGTCTTGTCTCAAAGGTGGGGACCAAAACTGACCCCGAAAAAGCAGAGCAAAGCACTTGTGTAAAGACGTTGTGTCATGTATTCATTATAGACCCAGAACTCTGTGATCATGACGAGCATAAGAGCATGTCCGATCACTTTGGCTTCTCGTGCACTCCTGATCCAGACACCCAGGGTTGTCTGGAGTTTCCCCAGACACCATATTCAATGTTAAACTTTGTGTCAGTCCTCTACACTGACATGGGAGACCATATTGAGAAATTGAGACTCAAACTGGATGGTGAGGATTGTGACGAACAGCCAAGCACACGAAACAGTGGCAGTGGTGACAGTGGGATTGGAAACATTTCGCCGGAGGATCAGGAAGGTTTTGCTGACCAGTGGAGTCTTACATCTCCAAACAGTTCCCATACAATTTGGGATAAACCATCTCCATGTATCTCCCAGCAGAGCAACGGACCATCCCTAAGGCCAGAGCGTAGGTGTCTTCTTGCAGAGCCATTCCCTGTCCCTGCCACTCCACAAACAAATGTGCCTGTTTTGGAAGAGGTTTCGGGTAGTGTGCTTTTGAACTCTATTTCTCAGTGTAAGCAATCACAACTGTCTGAAAATAAGACCAGACGGAAAGGAAGTCAGCGCTGGCCCTCTGTTAGCATCCGGGCTCGCTGGCAGAAACCTCGGCCTACCAGCATAGACAGCCTGGCTGACAGCGAAACCAGTGGACCCAAAGCTAAAAACAACACTTTACCACCTGCCATGGAACAAATCCCTCCACTGAGATACAAAAGGCCTGGTGACGTCGCATATGATCTGACATTGAAACTGTTTAACAGTGGATCCAAGAATAAGGATGGAGAAAACAAGGTAACAGCACTTGTAATATATATGTTATATATTACATATTTTATATATATATATATATATATATCACACTAGACAGAAGTGATTCAAAGTGCTGATTTGTATAACTGCATATCATGTAAATTCATCATTTGACCTATATACAAGATGAGATAATAAGATTACAATCTAAAGCTTCCAAATTTGTTATGTACCGATTAATTTGTAGTGAAAGCTTGTAAAGCAAGTTAAAATCTAGCACTGACACTTAGCTATGTCTTTGTTATGAGGCAGCCAGTCTCTTAGGTAGCAGACTAATTTGCACTCCAATTCATGATCTGTAGAACAGATGGTGCTATGGTTGGGACACAGCAGATGGAGCTGTTGTGTTGATTAGTGGAGTCCAATGTGATTATGCCAGACAGATCAGTGGGAAAGCAGTTAAGCTTGGTTTAGATTCAAGAGAGTCACATGGCAACAATCGTGTATACCGGGATAATAAGCATTGTGTTTAGGCTAAGTGACGTCAGTCTTCAAATTTAATTTATAACGGTTTATGCATTAGTTTGATTATGAGCTATAAAATGTAATTGTCCACGTTATATATAAAAATCCCCCCCCCCCCCCAACCATTAACCATGTTGTTCCAGTCTGATTTGATTTCAGCTGCAGCTTCTGTTCTGATGAAAGAGATCCACAAAAGCTAGTGCTTTGGGAATTCTGCTTAATGCAGTTTTGCTGTTTTGTTTTTTTAGCTTAAAGCCAAAGCAATGGTAAGATTAACATCTGTTTTGAGGGAGCCCAGTTTTCAGATGGAAAGGAAATTACAGGCTTGTGTGGTGTGTGATATCATTGTCATTCCATTCAAACATATGTTCATCAGATAACTGTTCTTGATTATCCCATAAGGCATGAACTCTAAAAAAAAAATGTGAGGGTAAACAGTGCAGGCAGATGAGGCTGGGTGATGTTTGTCCTGTGCACAAAGCAATGTTTTGCTGTTAGACCAAACTGCAATGCTGAAATGTCTGCTGGAAATTTATAAGCATATGAAATACATTATGTAAAAAAAAAAAGACTTTGTCTCCTTCTTTTATAACAGTGTAATCAAAATTATTATACAGACCAAAAACAAATGATATGGAATGAAAGGTAAATAAGCAGTTTGGCATGGTCATGCCTCCTAGGTTTAAACGTTGCCCTGTAAGAATGTGGTATCTCATCCAGAGTGTATTCCAAACTGGTGCCTAATGTTGCCAGGCGAAGCTCCAGGTTCACCACCATCCTAACCAGGATAAAGCAGTCACTGCAGATGTTAAATAAGGAAACCTGTATCTTATTATAGTTTCCAAATGGGACTATAAATCTAATGGGACCCATTAAATCTATAGGCAAAAGACTCATACAAGGTGCTAGTTTTAATGTAAAACATAAATAAATGGTGTGGTCCATGTGCCTGAATCTAGATTGGTCCAATAAAATAAAGAAATTTCTAACATTTCACACTTCACTAAACATTTAATAAGAGGCATTTATTGCAGATACTTATCCATACAAGCCTACTGATTTGAAAATGTTTGCACTGTGAAATAGTTGACTGCATCTAATCGTGCTGGGATAGAGATATTTCTTAGTCGTTTTTCATGTACATTGTTAACGTGTCGGATGTAAATATACAGAAGCTGAGTATTTCTGTTCACATGTGTCATATTTGACAATAGCTCCTTTGCTATTGAGTAAACATGTGAAATGAACATAAATTCAATAAAAGCGATTGTGTTGTCTTGACATGAAGACCATGGACAGTGATTTGCTACAGCCTGACAATCCTTAATCAGTAATAACATTTTTATAATATTTTAAGATAAATAACTCATTTAAAATGGGGAAACGGTGTGCAGATGTGATAAAAAAGTTGCAAAGTGCAAAGTGCAAAAGTTATAAAACACAAAAGCCCAGAAATAGAATGTGTTTGTTTTTTTTTTTTTGCTTCATTTTGCTTTCTAGATTTTTTTTTTTTTGCTTAGTCATGTTTACAGAATGAATACTGTTAAAATTAGATTTTACTTTACAGCTGACACTGTATCTTGTTTATGAAGTTATTATTAATAAACATGATAAATAATGATTTAGCAAAATTAATTGTATAAAAATATGTGGTTTGGTTATTTTCTCTCCTCAGGGCTACAGATTTTTTGGGCTCACAAGAGGACGCTCATCTGTTCGAAAAGCCTCAGCTCGCACCAACCGACTGAGTCTGGCTCGATCACTTGATGACCTTGAGGTATGCTTTTTTTTTTTAAACGCCGAAACATGAATGGTTCCAGCAGGCAGAATTGTTTTCTTTTTTCTTTTTTTTTTGTTGCATTGCAATCTTTATGATTTTTTTCATTGCTGCTTCTTGTGGTTTTCATGCGGATCTTCAAAGTTTCACATTTATCACATACACGCAGCTATCATCCGCTTTCCTGGTACTTTTCTTGACCCTTTGTTATTTTGCATATGAGATGTATAATCCTAGGCTCTCAAACTATAGGCCTGTATTTTTGTGCTGGAGGGATGACCGCAACCAGGCTGTTTTATTATACACCCAACACTACTGAACAAAACACAACATTTCTCATAACGTCTGTGCACTAATGTCTGCAACAAAACTCAACATTTTTTTTTTTACAGTCTGCAGAGAAGCCGATGTTATTAGACAAGTGACTCTGCTTTACTTTAAAAGCTATCTTCATCAGTACAGCTCAGCTTTTCTTAACGTGCTTCATATCCTTGCATGACTTGAAAACATGAAAGTGTGTTTTGTCTGTGGTCTTTGGTTTAGTTACTGAGTTAGAGAAGGAGTTATTATTATTATTTTTTTTTTATATTCCATAGATGAAGACCAAATGCTGTAATATTTTACACCACCGTTGTGATATAATTAGGATCCTCACCCACAAAACACAAGCAATTCTGTTTCTGCAGCTTCCCAGACAGTGGTGACAGGTTACGACCCTGCTGAGTTTGAGTGGTCCTGGGTTTTGTATTTTTTAAACAGGTAAACAAGTATCTAGGTTATGCCATTGGTTTAAAGAAAACCAAATAGTAATTATTATAGGCACCTTGCTAAAGGGCACTTCAGGTGTGAATGTTAGTAATTAATTTCCCCCACCCACCCTTTTTTCCTGCCGGTCCAGGGAATCGAAGGTCAGAAACCCCAGACCCACTTTTCTAACCTTCAGGCCACAGCTGATCCATATTAGAACAAATCCATCAGTGTTGTCAGAACACGTGCTTCAGTAGAAGAGATTTTGCATGAGGAAAATCTGACCTTTTGTACAAAGCAGTTAACATGGTCAATATCTCTAATTTGCTTACCTTTACATCGAGACACAAAAGTGCAGAATTTTGAATATATATTATTCAGGATATTGAACATTTACTTTTTTGTTTTATATGTTTAAAAAATTCTAATTCCTTCTATTTATTTGATCTGTTTATCTGATTATTACTTTCCAAGGGATCTCAGAATTTGGATCCAATTGTATGCATACATTTTATTTTATTTTTAAATTTTTTTAAGAGGTTTTTGTTTGAGGTGCATAAAGTTATAGATGTGTGTAGGAATGTTTGTACTGGCTTTCTTTTACATTATTTTTGCCCATCTGAGTAGGCTTACATACAATCCGGTACCCAAGTTCTCTTCAAAAGTGGAACTCTGCTTCAAACCTTGATTTGCTATATTAATTCTTTCTAGGTCCTGTGTATTTTTCTGAGCAGATTTAATGTAATGGCCAAATGCTTGAGGTTTAAAGTGGAAAAGCTTTTGTCATTTCTCCAAGTGTGAAATAGGAGAGCAGTAAGAGTTTTCCTGGAATGGGAGATGGCTGTTTCATGGACCTAATGCCCTTCTGGTGGTCAGGCGAGCTGGAAAGTGTGGTTATGAGAACATCATACTCGTGCTCACCGAGAGAAAAGCAGCTTCAAGAGTGAAAGAAAGAGAGAGACAAAGAGACAGACTTAAAGAGATTTGCACAAACCGGGATGGAAAATGTGTCATGTAAGCATGGCATTTGTTGGATTACCAGATAAGATTGAATTTCATGACTGTTCGATTGAATTTTCAACATATTTCACCATTTTACACTGCAATTTCATGCTAAACTAAAGTGACCAAAACAATGACTTAAATAAGTTTTTAAATAATCACAATTAGCTGCAATGAGTAAATAAAATCTTGATTGCAGTGATTTGTTTTATTGGCAGAAATAAATGTATACATAGCTTCTCTTTTAAATAGTTTTTAGGGGCCCAAGCACAAAGTGGAAAGACTATTGGAGTTGCAATGTGGTTCAAAGACTGAAAGGTGTAGAAACTTGAAATTTGACAAGAACTTGCCAGCTTCTCTCTGTTACTCAACAAAATAAGGGGACCCATATTGGTCTGATGGTGGATCTATAGCATGCAATGATTAACATTTTGTCCCATTTTGTTTATCTGTACAACTGTGAGTTTCGCAATCCACCGCTTAGATTTTTAGATAATTTGCATAATATGCAAAGCCTAATTTGTGTACTAGTTGTAGGATTGGCAACACAAATTGGCCACTAAAGGATGCTCCTCATTTCTTTTAGAATATGGTGCACACTCAGAACATGTTTTTTTTCCTGCTGATTCCATTTAGCCCCACCCAGTGACATTTAAGATCATTTTCATATGCTACCTACTCCTAGGATTTTTGCCATATTTTCACAAAATTTGTGTAAAACATACTCAGTAGAGTCTGAACCTCAATAATTATCACAAACATGTTGATATTTGTTATTACAGTGGAACCTCTGGTCACGAACGCTTCTGAATATGTACAAATCGGGTTACGAACAAATTTCGCATCTGTTCACAACCACACGCTCTGGTGGCGAATAAAAACACTGGCAAAGTCTTGCATTTCCGAAAAGCTTTAATGCGCAGGAAAAGGCACGTCACGTTAGACCGCTATTTTGTGAAGCTTGGTCCACCAGCTAAACGGAAACACCAGAAGCCCCTGAAATATAAGAAATCACAAGAGAGAAACACCTGAAGGAGAACATCCCTCCGTCACAGAGCCGGACTCTCCCTCAAAACTGTAAGCTCCTCTAAACCCAGCTTCCTCCTCACTGCCTTCACGCCAGAACAGGACTCATGCAAGCTTAGCTTTCTTGGTTGTTTAGGTTTATTTTCTGTATAAATTAAGGATTTTTCAAGCTTTAATTTTCCCCTCTGTGCTTAAAACTCATTATAAAAGTGTTTACAGCGAGCGGTTTGTAAGGCTCTAGCGCGAACTTGGTCTAGAGCGAACTCCTGCAGTGTTAGTTTTCTCGGTTGTTCAGGGTTTTCTCAGAGTTATTCAATGTTTTTACATTTAGTTTACTATTACACTCTACATTCTATGGTATAATTAACTATTTTTGTGCTTAAAAATCTTTTTAAAAAAAAAATACATATAGTTTGTACGGTCTGGAACGGATTAATCGTATTTATATGCAATCTTATGGGGAAATTACGTTCGGGTCACGACCAGAATTTTGGAATGGTTTATGGTCATGACCAGAGGTACCACTGTACTATGGTTTTACCCAGACACCTGTGCAACATATTGTTTGCACAGACTTGCACAAAAAGCAGACATTTAAGATTAGATTCTTCTAGGCGTGGAAGTTAGATTCAGGTAACTGTTTCCCAGTAGCTGCAAATCTGAATGTGCTGATATTTGGTATATTGCATCTTTGTCATAATCTGTATATGAATTTTTAATGACCGATATATTTGTGCCTGCCATCATCCATTAATACTTCAGCAGGCATTTGAGGACTGAGCAATTGTAACCAACCGTGAACCAATCTGTGGTCTCTTTAGTGTTGCCACTTGGCAAGAATTGGCCACTGGAGATGATACTTGCATGGTTGCTTGGCCCCAAAGATCATTGCTTTTGGCTATATTTATAATGTCATATTTATATGGTGGATCTCTGCACCTGAAATACTATTAAACAATAAAACACCAAAATGGAAAATAAGTCATCTGTCAGCTGCTTGGCTGAACCCAGGGAAGAGTGAATGAATGAACATTTTCTGACCAAGAACCTTGATCTGGTCTAGAAAGGACAATTTCTAGAAATTTGTACTGTGCTCTTAACTATGTATTTCCAGGGTTTCCTGTTGTTGTTGTTTTTTGATATCACCGATGACATTAACTTCTTCTCATGCTCTTGAAAATCCGGAGTCATCATATCTCTGCAACATTGAATAGAACACACCCTGGATAATCAAGCATGGCAAGGTTTGAGCAGTACTGACTTCTACTAGTGTGTTGTTTCAAGGGCTTTTGGGAGAATCACTACACTTTCCAAGTAATACAACTTCAGATATGTCTGGAAGTGGCTTGTTGTCTTTTGGTTGATTTGAACATATTATTAGCAAATATTTGGTGACTTGCCACATTTATGTGCATGATAAAGAAGTAGGGGATTTCACATACAGTACATGAGCAAGAAGTTAACACTTGACAGATCAAGTGTGTTTCTGGGTATGAAAATCATTTCTCCGGTTTCCTCCTAAATCACAGTGTGACATACACTTTTGCACTGACCTGAGGGAGAGAGTCTTTTCTTACAGTGGGAGGAGAAAGTACTCTGAAGTAGAGCGAGTGACTGAAGAGAATGAAAAGAGGGAGCATGAAAAAGGGAGGGAGCATTAGGGAGAGCGAGAGAGTAAGAGAGAGGGAGAGTTGGAAGAGTTTTTAGATGCAGGGAAAACCACTACAATTTCATTCTCCAAGCATGTAGCCGAATGGACATGTTTATTTATGCTGGGTGTCTAAAGAAGCACTGAGGACACACACATATACACACACACACACACACACACACACACACACACACACATATGGACCCACCTTTAACTCTGCATGCTCCAACAGTAAGTGCTATTTCTTTCTCTGCTGTCTCAGTGCATCTATTTCTGTTGAAATATTGTCTGCTGGCATCATTATTTCCTTTTAAAGTTTCAATGTTGTGTTTTTAAGAAATTGTGCGGTCTTGCATAGGAATGTTAATGTGTAAGACTTTTGGTAAACTGTGTTTACTTGATATGAATTAACTCCCGGACTGTTTTCCCAGATAAAATCTGCTCTGTAATGAGATGGTGGTGTAACCCAGCAATATGGGCAGAATTTACATTTTCCATCAGCTTAACTATTTGAGGGAAATGTAAACGGGAAGTCATTTTGGTTTTGACTAAGGTGTCTGATTAGTCATCAGTCTGCTCTCACATACAGTGAACCAAAGAAAAATTTAGGGAAATTCAGTGTCTTCACTCAAGAGTCCTGTTACGTACAGAGTTTTGGACTGACAGGGAAAGATTTCTGTACTTGAAATACACTCTATCTGCTACTTAAGAGTTGTCTTCTGGATGTTTGGACTAAGTGGTGTATTCCACTTGGCACTGAGCTGGTAACTCTAAACCACAACGTTGTGTGAGGAACAACCATCTATCAGTGAAAATGCCTTAATGAGGCCCAGCCGTTATTTTGATAGGAAGAGCTGGATTAATAAAGTGAGATTTAACAAGAGTGAGAATATATGTTTGTGAATATTTGAATGAAACCCAACAGTCATCACCATTAAGGCTAATAGTTTATTGTCATGTATAACCAGCATGGCCATTCAAACAGTGTGACCATATCACTTGACACCACATATAACATCAACCGTGCATAATTTAAGCACATAATAATAATAAAATATAATATATAATAATATATCTGGGGCCCAAAAGTCTAAGGCCACTGAGGGAACATTCTTTTCTAAATTAATACAACAGTTTATGATTATAAAATATACTTTTGACAACAATTTGAGTGAAAAGTAGAATCTTTACATGAATTTCGTAGTTTCTTAGTATTTGGTATTTCTCTTTTTTGCTTTAATGACAGTGTGCACTCGAGCTGGCATGGACTCCACAAGTTTGTGAAACACCTTCTGTGCCATTTTAGATCCAAAACCATCAGTGTCGTCTTAACACATGCTTCAATCGAAGAGATTAGGCATGAGGAAAATCTGACATTTTGTACAAAGCAGTTAAAATGGTCACTATCACTAATTTGTTTACGTTTATGTCGAGACCCAGAAGCAATGCAGAATATGAAATGTTCAAAATAGTGAACATTTGCTTTCTTTGTTTTAAATATTTAGAAATTGTAAAACCTGTTTATTTCCTAACTGAAATAAAAGGTCCCATATTTTCAATGGCCAATATTAATAAATGATATGTATAATTTAAGGAATGTCTGTTTTTCCTTATTCCCATTTTCCATAATGGTTAAGTTCTCTTAAATTGTCCAGGAGAGTAAAGAATCACAGTTTTAAAAATGAACTCCATTTAATATCACCAGTTGCATGCACAGCATTCTAGTGCAATGAGAGGCTCGTTTTAATTTCATGTGGTATCCGGAGTTTATTTATTGCTTTTCTGTAATTCGTTCAGTTGTTAAAGGGGAAATTTCTAAGACAGCAATGGTAATTTCCTCTCTGTATGTCAGTGTGATAGCTGATTGCTGATTGGTTGTTATCGCTTTGTAAGTATTTGCATGTTTGTAGTCTTTGAACTGCAGAAATGGGGGAATGGGAAGCTATTAGCGAAGTTTTTTTCCCAGAAGACCTACTTATTGCCTTCCTTCTCCAGTCAGAGCAGCCGTGACGGACTAGCAGTATGTGTACCAGCCCCTCTGAAAAGCTTCAATTTAATGTTTAATTAAGAGTTTACAAGAGTTGAAATAGTTGTGTTGGAGGGTTACATCAGGTGTACACAGAAGAATCTCCATGTATATCCATGTTGCAGGGAAGATATATTCTCTTTTCTAAAATCCCAGCACAGCTTGTTATTTTTACACATGCGCTTCATTGAAATGTTGAAACCGGTTGGTTTAGTGCTCACGTCGTCAAAGGGAGCTATTTTTGTCAAGAAAGGGTTCTGCCATGTGTAATTATGAGCATCAGGTTTCAGTTAGAAAGACCACTGGTTCAGTACAAAGCTGGAGAGAAAACTTTTGAAAGTGTGGTTGGGTGGGGTCATGGCTTAAGCTCAGATGATGACTGATGCACTGCCTCCAGGGGGAACGAGAGCTGCTCTCATCCCTTTACTCTTCCTCCAATGGAGGAATGGTGGGTTGTTTACAGTGTATGATCCCTAAATACAAATGCACTGGATTTACAATATTTATAGGAGGTAGAAGCCACGAGTTTGAAACCCTTGTAAACACTGGAGTGGTGTTTATATCTGAAATCCTGCCTTCTTTGTATAGTAATAAAATGGGCATAATTGTAATGATATTAGATTGCCCATTTTTAGTTGTTACAGTTCTGCATTAGTGCTTGCACTTAGTGGAATCCAATGAAAACAATTCTGAAGGTTTCCTCTACTGTTTTATACAGTGTAGTCTTGGACTGTCTAGTGTTGTCATAAACTGTCCACTGATATTGGGCCTTATTTATCAAGTGGATTTATTGGTTTTATTTGTAAATAATTTGTCAAACCCATTATTATATATTATTGCATTATTATATATGTTGTTTTATATTATTGAAATTAAATTAAGAATATAGAAAAACAAAGAAAGTCAGCCAACACAAACCCAAAAGTTCAAGACAAATAAAACTAGTTATTCAGTTGTGACAAAATAAATGGTGGCATATAGAAGGGGGATGATTGCTGGTCTATGTGTGTATAGCAGTAAGCCGTAAAGCCTCAGGTGATGGAAGATTTAGCTTATGACATGTTTCTTTATTATTATTATTATTATTGTTTTTTTCTGTTTCCATGTCAAGAATCTTCTTTTTTTTTGCCTCACTTAATTGACTTCTAATTCACTTTTTTCTGTATTTTCAGATTTTTATGTTAAAGCAAATAAACAGGTAGTTTAAGTAACTTTAAAGTAAAACTTTTTTTTTAAGTAATAAAAATAAAACAACCAGATGTGCTGTTATAGGAAAATAATCCACTCTGGGGTAGTGTCCTATGGCTGTAGCGTCTACCCTGAAGTGGATTATAACTACTACAAATACAAGTGACATGGTCCTTATACAGCATAGCAATTTGAGACTCCTTCCATAAATGTTAAATATCTCCTTACGGAAGACTTCACAATATTAATGCTTAGAAGTTTTTCTTTATTAAATAGCAACAAGAGTAAAGTGTTAGAAAGAGTGCATTCATATAAACCAGATGTTTAAACTACAGCTGGAATTATTGTCCGAGCTGCACTCGTGGAAAACGAATCCACCTCTTCAGATTTGATAATGACTGCATGGGTCGGGGATAGATGTGAAAAACGTCATTAGACACAGAGACTACATGTTAATTATTAATAGGCCAATGTGATTCATTTTGAGGTGAATTTAATCGAAAACTAAATCCCATGGTAAATTCCTAAATCTTAATTGACATCCGTAGCACAGAGATCTAGCACAGTTTCCCTGTGGTGTATGCGATGAATTGTACAGTCAATGCTGAAACAAAGCCAGAGTCAAATTATCAAGCTTCACCTTACATGACCCCAGTTTTCAAAACTTTCTATTTAAAACTCAGTGTCAGTTCTAGACAATGAATGAACCTCTTCTGGCAATGTGTTGTGACATGACCAGGCTCAGTGATGACTGCAACCTTGGCTTTCTCGGGAATTCTGTCCTGTCTATAGATAATTCTTATTTTTTTTCTTGTTTCTCAGACAATCCATGTTATTTTGCTTACATGCTCTGTTTTGTGATAGAGAAATCAACCTGTAGGTAAGTGATGTGATGATAGTTTTGTTACCTAGCCATTTCGCTGGAAGGTAATTCTATCTGCTGAGGTCAGCTGCCCCTCCCCCACAGGGGCGTAACTTTGTTTTGGAAAGTGGTGAGGACAGGGAAGGTTTTTTTTTTTTTTTTTTTTTTTTTTTTTTTCAAAACAGATTCTATTTTAACCATCGTTTAAACTGTTTCAGCAATTATGGGATGATAGATGCTTTGGAAGTTCTTAAAATTTTAGTAGCTATGGGTTACATCACCTAAATACTGTCTTTATGGGAGACTTTTTAAAAAAAAAAAAAAAAAGGAAGAAGAAAAAAGTAAACTAAAGCATGCAATAATATGATCATATCACCATATGTGAGGAAAGGGCTATGTTAAACCTTTTGCATCCATATGCCTTTATTATAGAATGACATTTTTTTACTCCACACTAACACTTAACACAAAGCTTAAGCTATATGCACAATTATAATGTCTTCTATTATCTTCTATTTATCTTCTGTATATGTGAAGAAAACTTGCAATTGTTGCTGCATTCTAAAAACACAGATAGAGGCCAAGGTTGTATAATTTGCTATAGTTATACCACTGCATCAAGAGAGACTCTCTGTCATTTTTGTTTTCTCTTATCAGTCTCTCCCTTCCCTCTCCAACGAGTCCAGAGGAAGTCTACGCTGAGGTCCCTGATGTTATTTTCAGGCAGCTTGTTGTCTGCTAGAGATAACACAGAGAGATTTGTTTTACTCCCTTGAAAATGACTGACTGTTGTTTTCTTCAATCACTTGCTGCTTCTTTGACTCGACAAAAGAAGTTCAAGGTTTATCAAGTCACGCACCCGATACAAACATTCATGCACATACAGTAGCACACACAACCTCATGTATATGACAGAGGAGTTTGCTTAACGTCGACTTCTTTCAGTTAGTGAATGAGGTAAATGCAAGTGTTCTTCCCCAGCTGGAAGCACTCAAAATGAGAGGAAACCAGCACTGTAAATTCACAGACCGGTATATCACATAGTGAACATACTCACATGCACATAGAGCTGTTATAGTGAATTAAGAGAAAAAAAAAAAAAAAACATGAACATGTGTGATTGCATGTACACAAACAAATATCTATATATATGCATTATTTTCAAAGTTGCCCTAACGTAGCAAGGGCATGCTGCTACAGCAATAGGAGAAAACATATTTCCTGCCATGAAATCTACAAATACAGCCAAGTCTAAGTTTGGATTTTGTCTAAAGAAGAGAAAACGTACTAATGTAATCTTTCTCTCCTGGATCAGCCTGGGAATGGCCCACCCAGAGGGAACCACACTAACACAAATACAAAGAAACTAAATTTAACCTGCATCATGCACAATTACACACACCTCCATGAAAGACCAGTATGTAGCTGAGTTGGAATGGGCTGGCTGAGCAGAAATTGGTTTGGCATTTCTCTTGCTCAGTGTGATACAATCTAAAACCTGGAAAAATGCCTCATATCACGGTGTAGCTATGACTACAGAGAATCCTTTCTGTGCCCTATGGTGACGTCATATTTGGGGGGGCTGAGTAAACTTGTTTAGACATGGCTCATCATGTCTGTGTGTGTGTGTGTGTGTGTGTGTGTGTGTGTGTGTGTGTGCGTGCTATCCCAGGGAATCTTAAGGCGTGCTCAGCCAGGCACATGTGTATACACAATCTCTCTTCCGACAAATCTTAACAAATAATGACTGACTTCAAGATACGTTTTAAAAAGCGTTTTTTTTCCTTCCGAAAAGCACGCCGCTGTGTAGTGGTAAGCTTGCTTCATTATTCCACTTTTTATCCTTGGCTAGAGTTTGTTAGATCAGCTGTTTTGCTCATTAGATGTCTTCTTCTCTCTCTCTCACACGGAGCAGCTGTGGTGGGGAGCTTTGAAAAGAAGTACTTTGTGCTTCACTCTACTTCTACTGCTGGGTTCTTGGAAGTTGTCTCCTCACCTTACATACTGTTTTCTTGTGTCTGTGGCTCTCTCTGCGATCCATCTAGCTTGAACATGCATAGACATGCCAAGAAATTTTGTTTAGATCTGGTGCTTGTCTCCTGTAATGTCGCTTTAAGTTTAGACAGCACAAATAGCATTCTACATATCGTATGGGCTTTTTTGTCTTTTGTTGACAACAACTGTCAGAATCATTACTGCTGGATCTTATTACAGAAGTGTCAGAAAGGTTTATGTTTTTGTAATACATTTTGAGACATTTTGATCATAAACCATTGACAAATAACAACAGAATTGACATTACGTTCCTAATCTCAAGCATATTCGACTCTGTCGGTTGAAAATGGATTGTCGTCTGTTATTGTTAAGAAAATAATAATAAGAAAATCCACATAGCCAGTGTAGGTAATGCCACACATAGAGCCTAGGTGTGGTACAGTTGCCAAAGTTGTGAAAAGTCACTGGAAAAGGAAATGGCTCTGACAGGTGTGTGTGGACGTCACCCAAATGGAACAGGATTGCTTGAGGCTCCACATGGGAAGCAGTGATATGTTAGTAAGAAGAGAGAGTGCAGTTTAAATGTGACATTCATATGTGGATAGGAAGGAAAAAGCAGTTTGGGCTAAATTGGTTCAAAGGAATAGACAAGCTTTCATGTGGGTTTTATGGGGCAGGATGAGCAACAAAATCATTCGGTCGGAAAGCTTTTGTTTCGGCAATTCTCAGTAGACCAGTTCAAATTCGACTTCTTTTAAGTTTGAAAATAATAATGATACAAAGTCATATATACACCGTGTTTGTTTTTTATTTATTTATTTTTCGCTCCTCCTGGCTGAGTCAGAGTTGTTGGTTATTCCTCGTGGGTTGTCTGAGACACGTCTGCTCATACATCTCAAACTGAATATGGGACCACTTTTAAACCCTGCCACTGAGTGTGGTAACCTTCTTCTGCTCCTGCTAAAACCCTTTTCCTGTATAATAACATACTTCCTAGTGGTGCCCCAGGATATATTTAACCTGCAAAGACTGAAGTGTGCATCATTAGTGGCTGCAATGTCTGTGGTCTAAAATAACCTTGTTAGCATGAGATTCTTTCATTTGAGGATTATTGGGTGGTGGCACCAATTGCCGGGCTACTTCTTCCTCGAGTGATGACCATGTCCAGGCTGACTGTTTCCCTCCTGCATGCTGCCTCTTTCCCTACCTCTGTTTCCCATTACCAGCCTCCTGTCTTGCTCCCTCCTTCTATCTGAACCACAAAAGAGGCCACTTCATAGCTCTACATAGTTCACTTCACTTCATAGTTGAGTATGGTTCCCTATGGAACTGGAGTGGCTTGGCCAGGACTCTGCCAGTTGTTTGACTAGGAAGCAAAGCTAGCAAACTGCTTGCTGTATCACCCTGCACTTAAGATGAAGGCATTAGACACAATTTTCCACATTCTGGAAGCATGACTCTTGTTAGGAAAGTTTGATTAAATTTACCTGAGCTGTACTTCCCATGTCTCCAGTTGCTTTGTAACTTTGTATGAACATGTTTTGAGTGAAGCAAGGATATTGGCGAAGCTTAGATCCTAAAGCTCGTTCATGCTTTTGGTGTCGCCTCATGAAACCTTGTGGGTTTTGGAGTCTGTCTGCCTCTCTGCTCTGTAGGATTTGCTCAAAAGCATTCTTGAACTAAGCTGTGTTGAAAACAGACATTGTACTAGAGGCTGTAAATTTCTTTTTGTCTACATTTTCAGCCCTTTCCTGTTTGAATTATTGTTAATAACTTCAGCTCCAGACAGAATTTTGGTGATGGTGGTGGTTTTGTTGACCACCATTGCTTTGTAATTTGATAACTTTTGTCTTCATCTGCACATCTGCACAAACAACCAGAGAGAGTGAGAGAGAGAGAGAGAAATTTCCATCACTGGAGCAAAAGAGAGATAGCTCAAAGCAGGCCAGCATCATATGCAATTTGCAACCACAAAAACACCCCAAAATACTTAACAGTAAAGCTAATTTGTTTAGTTATCCACAGTCAGTTCTGAGTCAGTTTTGCTTACAACTAACCAATAAGAAAGCCATAATATGATTCATTAAAATATCTTTTGTGTGCATAAATGAACCAAAAATAGCTTGTCTTATTGCAATCTTTTTGTGTGTGTGTCTTATTTGGAATTTAATCTAAAGGTTTTGCTAGTTAGTTGTGGTTTATGCTGCTAAATGAAATCTGATTAACTTACTCATGCAGACATGTTAATCAAAATTATTTATTATATCATATGCATGATCAATCAATCAATCACAACAAAAAAACACTGTGTGTGTTTGTGTGTGTGTGTGTGTGTGTTTGTGTGTGTGTGTGTGTGTGTGAAGGAGAGAGATGCAGGCTTGCCCTTTACACCAGACAGAAACTAAAGGTTGTAGGTGTGTCTGTAACACACTATCAATACAAACTCATTGGTTCTTTGCAGATCCCTAAGAAGTAGGAAATGCCATGAAGTTTCAAGCTGATTAAAAAATGTTAAGTATGTTTTGTTTTTTTTAGCTGTTGAAGAGGCTCTGGGGTTTCAGGGTCCACAAAGGGTTAAGGGTTAAGGGGAATTGGCTATGCTAAATTGTTCCTAGGTGTGAATATGTGTGCAAAGTGCCCTGCAATGGACTGCAGGCCCATCCAGGGTGATGAATTTTCTCTAACAATTAGGCACAAAACAGCACTTTCCCCAGAACATGTCTTTTAAACTATTTATTGTACTGTTGTGAATCTTAATGAGACCATATTTTTTTTTATGATATTAACAGTTTCTGTTCTGACGATCAGTTGTTTCTGTTTTCGAGATTACACCGAGAGCCATCACACGAGTTTTAATAACTTTACCTTCAAAGTTGGCATCCACATCAGTTTATATATACTATAAAAATGTAGCCGTAGTTGTTGGTCATTATTAAATTGTCCTTGAGGCTAGAGAAAAAGACTGTACTTAATTAGGCCAGGTATGCATATTGTCACCTGAACAGCTGTGATGTGATGCCAGTTCTCCTGTTAAATATTTCATTACCATATGAAACCCACACACTATCATAAGTATGCTTAATGTTCTCAGTGATCTCAGCTTTGCAAAAGGCTCCCAGCTGGGGTAGGAATGTAGCCATCAGACTGATGATGAGCTGATGCTGACATGCTAACAAACAGTGGGACTTAAGTTATAGGACTTGTGAAAATGTGTGTTTTCCTTATAAACAGTCATTTTAGATCACATTGCCAGACAAGAGACACGCACACACCTACACAGAACAACATAAAGTTATGTCTACTGCAGTATTGGCAGTTTGCTTAGCTTGCTAAACATGTCTTTCGGGTTGCCATTTAGACCTCGCTGCTCTTTAGTTGCTGAATTTCTTTTGGTCATTCATCTCAGCTACATTTATGTTCTCTGTCTTTGAAGATTTTAAGCCGTGCCTCACCACTTCACTTCCTCCCACTGAATAAACAGTGTCTGTGTGTGTGTGTGTGCGCTCTCTCCCATTTGTGTGGTAACACCCATAAACACACACACACACACACACACACACACACACACACACACACACACACACACACACACACACACACACCTATTTGCTATGGTGTA
>JAOVYU010000051.1:15628805-15640160 GCA_025674565.1 Synodontis membranacea
AAACTGAGTAAAAGTGTAAAAGGACAATTAATTTAATGTAAAGATTTTTATAATTTATTTCTTCTTTGCACTAATACAAAGAAAAAAAGTGGACTTACTGTTAGTTCTATGTAATTTTGGAATGAGTTTACTGGTCTGGCCCCCTTGAGATCAGATTAAGCTGTATGCGGCCCCCAGACCAAAATGAGTTTGACACCCCTGGTTTTGAGGATGTTGCAGACATGACAAATGGCAGTGAAGGCATTTAATAATAACTTTTTATAATAATAATAATATAATAAAACTTTTACATGTTTAATTTTTAAATAGATTTGCAAGTTATGAATAAATTTCACCCCACCTAAATATAGTGACCTTTTTTTGTTTTCATTTCATATTAATCCCGATAAATTCTATTTGAGTTCCTGGTTAAGACACTACAAAAAGAGGCAAATACTTATACAAGCCATTGTATATACTGTTCTCTTTAGATATGTCCTCTATAGTGCTGTTCATTCTGCTGTTTTCAGGTCAGTAACTTGGATTTTCATTTTATTGTATCACAATCAACTCTAGTCAATTGACCTACAGTATCTACAAGTGTCTGTTTAGTGAGCTGGTATAGAACAAAAATCTGTGATGGTTATTTCTTGGTCAAACACAATGATTGTGTGAAAAAGATTCATGCAAGCCTAGCATTACATAATTGCAAGGCTAATGTTTGATTGTTTTTCTCAGGGTTTACCACACTTTCCTTCACACTCAGTGGTAAGCTGAATTTTGAAACGTTAAAATAATTCAAAGTATTTTCATTTTTCACTGAGCCCCTCACAAAGTACTTAGTGCAAACCAAAATATACAAGATAATTGGAAGTAAAATATGTGCAAAAATATTTGAAGCGTAGAGCAAGACAGTAATAATTGACCTGACCAGAAATATATGACTGAGATGAAATTGGTTACTTATTCTGATTGTACTATTTTCTTATTAAAGACTTTTTTGTCAGTCAAGCCATAAAGTTCAGTTCAATTCAATTATATGTATATCGTGCTTTTAATGATGGACACTGTCACAGCAGCTTTTACAGAAATATATAAATTCTGGATATACATTTTAAATGTATACATTTATCCCTAAAGTAATTAGTGTTTATATGTAATACATGACCATTGTAGTATTATATAGTATACTTTATTATTTTACTGTTTTATTAAAAACAAATGGTCTTTGGAAAGTGTTCTATCATTAATCCTCTGATCTGCTGTTTACGAAGTAAACTAATATTAACTTTCTAGTTGTCTAACAGCTCGTTGGCTCTGTGCTTTAGCTAAAAGGTAGTTGGATAGTAGCTAATGTTGCTGTCAATACATCAATGGTGTCATTAATATTCATGTAGTATGTTATTAGGAACGCAGCTTGGAATGTGTATTGACTTGCCAATTGCAATCATCAGATTAATTCACATGGATGGTTGGGCATAACTCATATTAGAAAATGTTTGTTTGCAATAGATCCTGATGAAAGAAAAAAGTTATCTTATTTGACATTAATAAAAAATAGATATGTTTATGAATCAACTTTTTCGGATGATTTCCTGTAAAGATGTGTCTATGCTTGGAGTCATCAGCAATCCTAAAAAATATAAAAAAAACAGCTGTGAACAGCTTTTTAGTGTGCCCATCAACTTAAATTACTCAATTGTTAAGCAGACATTTTATAAACACATTTCCAAAACTAGCCAAACATTTGGACTTTGACTCATTCTTGCAATCTGCTTCTGTAATCCACTGCTCCACATTATCAAATGTTTCTTATATTATGTGGTATATCTCTTAAGATCTAAAATGTCAGCGTGGCTGGTCACTGTTTGGATCATGCTGCTACAAGATCTTCACAACAACAACAAGCTGGAATGATGCAGAGGTAATCTCTTCTATAACACATGAATCCCTTAAGTTAAAAAAATATAATAAACATTAATTATTGTGATTTCCTCCAGCAAAATTGTGTGAATATGGGAGGGCATCTTGCATCTGTGCACAACAAAGAAGAGTATGGTTTCATCCAGGCTTTAGTCCTAAGTACAACTAAGGCAAATGCACTAACATGGATAGGAGCCACTAATATAGAACAGGTTTGTTACACAAAAACATCATTCCAGTGTGTTTGAGAACATTTTTCATTACTTTATATTTAAATTACTATTTCTCTTCCCACAGCAAGAGGTTTGGGTGTGGACTGATGGATCAGCATTTGATTACAAGAACTTTACTGCTGGACAGCCGGATAATTTTAACGGAGATGAACACTGTTTGGAGATTAATTTTCCAGGTTTTTCACTTAAGTATTCATACTGTATTATGTACAAAAAACTCAAATATGGCAAGACAACAGCCGCACAATTTCTAACCTTTTCAGTTTATTATCATTCTGAACTATATTTTATATGTTGAGCAGGAATGCACTATGATACACAAATGCTTGTGTTACTTACTGTAAATTGCACACTTTATCCCAAATATGCTAAACAGGTTAAAATATACAAATCAAAAATGCAGTGTTCCTGGTACTCTTCTGGGTCAGTGACATGTTGCAAAGAAAATGCAGCTATCCAATCAGTCAATCATGTGGCAGCAGCACAATGTATAAAATCATGCAGATACAGGTCAAGTGGAACCTTATATGTTCTTCTGCTGTGTTGGCCCACTCACCTCAAGGTTTAATGTTTTGTTCATGCTGAGATACATTTCTGAGATACTCTTACTATAGTGGAAAGAGTGATTATTTGCGTTACTTTTGTTATTTGTTGTCTTGCTGTCAGCTCAGACCAGTCTGGACATACTCCTCTGATCTCTCTCACCAACAAGGTGTTTCAGCTTACAGACCCACTGCTCACAGCATGCTTTTTTTTCATTTCTCTCACCATTCTGTGTAAAGTCTTTAGACTGTTAGGTCATCAGCAAATTATGAAATGCTCAAATCAGTCCATCGAGTACTAACATCCATGCCACGATCAGAGTCACAGAGATCACACTTTTTTTTTTTTTTATTATTGCCAGATAAAACCGCCCACAATGTTTGATCAATATTTAGTTCAATGATTACTTATCATACTTACACCATACTTAATTAATGCGGACATCATACATAACAAACTCCATAAACATCAGCCAAACAGCAAAAACCCTGACAATGTTAGGTTGCTTTCGCATGATAAGAGTTATTTATTTGTAGTTTTGTTTAGCATTGCCGTAAAGAAGAGAAAAGCGCTGTGTTACTGTTGTTTTATTTTTCTGTTGTTTTATGATCTGTTCATATCTACGCTCCTCTTGGCACAAGCACAAAACCGTCAGAGCGCATATTTTACGCACACACAGGCAAAGCGCTTCTACTTTGTAAACTTTAATTATTTTATAGATTTAACATAATCATTTAACTACACAAAGACTCATTAATTATTATTGTAATTATTAGATTTTGCTCCGGACAGACAGGTGTGTGCGTGTGATAGCTTAACTTTAAATGCAGATTTTTTTTTTCACGCAGCTAGATGCCAGTGGTAATGGGCTCATGATGGGGCTTACCATGTTATGTAGGTGGAGAGATCGGTATGCTGCTGTAATAATAAAAACCCTGTTTGAGTCCATGTAGTGTGTCTGTTGTCCAACATACATGCCCAGCGGAAAGGTAATAGTTGGTCCGATAACGTCTCTTCTCCCCGGGAAAGTTTGGTATAAAAACAGTGCAGAAACACTGTCTAGTAACGTCATGATGACTGATTGGATGGAGACCGTGACCGCATAATGTGGTTGGGTATGTAGACATTTTTGTGGCTTTCTTCTGCGCTTTCTCAGCAAAGCAAATGTTTCCGTATTGGACGGGTTCCTGATCCCAAACTAGCCCAAATTTTCTGTGCACGCCCAAAACTATTTTGACCTGCACAATTATGTTTAAAACCACCCAACTGGGTGGCAACTCCACAATCTGGCACCACTGGAGAGGAGGCAGATGCAAATGGCTTATTTATTAGAGAGCACAAGAAACACGAAAACAAAACATTTACAAAAGCAAGACAGAATGGGAAGCAGGTGAGAGGTGACATATTAGGACTGACAACCAATGACAAGACGAGGTAGATATCAATGAAGATAAATGAAGACAAGGTATATATTAAAACAAAAGCACATGGCAATGTAAACAACCAATGCGCAACCCAGAAGTCTGGTGCTCAGCGCAAGGAAAAGTTACGATTTTTATATAAATCACCTTTTGCTTGTAATACACTATTATTAATTATTATTATTATTATTATTATTATTATTATTATTATTATTATTATTATTATTATTTTGTAGTACACCTTGATTTGGCATATTGTTTCAAATATTCATAGCACAAATACAATAGATCTGTCAAATTTGAGGGGATCACCACAGATTTGTACTTGGATTTGAGCTTTAGTTTGTGGTTGTACTGGAAGGTGAAAATTATTCATCTTCATATGTCAGAGGTTTTGTGCCAATGCATACTGGTATTTAGGAACTTTTCATGATTTTTTTTCCCCATTTCTCTATTCTTAAGTTTTATGGAATGATAGACCCTGTACATACTTGAACCCTTCAGCATGTGCTAGTGAGTATTCCTCTCTCCTATCAACTATATCTAATAAACATTACACATCTATTAACATTCTGTTTGCCCTGGCTATAATAATGATTTCATTGTTATAATATACAGTTAGGTCTATAAATATTGTCCTAGGCGCTGTTATTTTAAAACATGTGAAGCAAGCTTGACAAAGCATGTCTAAGTTCAAAGCCATATTATTTGTTTTCTTTGACATTAAAGGTGTAAATATGGAGAATTAGGCTACCAGTGGAGTAATAGTGAACCTGTGCTATTACAAAAAGTTTCTCACAGCTGTGGGAAAATTGTTTCCTCCTTCATCAAGACAATGTGTCAACAAACACAGCACTCTGAGTGAAGTAGTTTTTGGCCCATAAATGCATCACAGTACTTGACCACCCTCCCTAGTCACCTGATCTAGCAGCATGTAACTTTTTTCTTTAGCCTAACATCAAGATCTGCACTCAAGGGAACTTGCTTGGAGTCTGTTTCAGAAGTGAAGCACTTCTTTGATCAATGGAAGTCCAGAATGCAACAATTACAGAAGGAGAATATATTGAAGGGGAAAGTAATTGAAATCTAACTTCCTTCACTAAAATTCAATTAAAGCATCAGTCTCATTATTTAAACGTCATGTTTAATACTTGGTGGCAAAGCCTTTGCAGTCAATGACTGCTTGAAGTCTGGAACCCAAAGACATCACCAGGTGCTGGGTTTCTTCCCTCTTGATGCCCTGCCAGGTCTACTTCAGCTCTTGTAGGACTTACTTGCTCTTGGAGTGTTTTGCCTTTTGTTTTGCCTTTAGCAAAAAAAAAAAAAAAAAATAGTAAGCAAAATGCATGCTTAATTAGTCAGGTGATTAACATGGCGATTGCAGATCTGGAAACATTTGGTTTGAGCAGATAATATAGCCCTGTACACTTCCGAAATCATCCTGCTTCTTTTGTCTGCAGTCACATCATCAGTAAATATGAGACCCAGTTAAACTGGCAGATTATTCGGTATGCTCTGAATAATGAGCAAGTGCTTCGCTTCCCCAAACTTTTCCTATCCCATCATTATGATACAAGAATATCTTTGCCTCATCTGTCTATGGGATGTTTGTCCAAAACTGTACAGGCTTTATTAGATGTTTACTGAAGACTCTAATCAAGTTTTTCTGTTTTTTGAGGCTTAATAACTGTAAACATTTTGCAATAAACCCTTGATTGCTGACTTAGAAATGGATATGACTACTTCCTGGAGAGAGTTCTTGATCTGGCCAACTGTTCGGAAGGGGTATTTCTGCATCAGGGAAAGAACTGTTCTTAATTTAAATTCCAATATAGTGTTTATAACTTTGTTAAAGTCCAGTATATATGGACCTGAACGAAAGAGAACATATCAAATGTTGAAACTGATAAATTATATTGAGTTTTTGACAATATATGCTCATGTTTAAAAAAAGTTGGGACAGGTGCATGTTTACCACTGTGTTGAATCACCTCTACTTTTAACAACATTCTGTAAATGTTTGGGAACTGAGGAGACCAGTTGCTGCAGTTCTTAAAAGTGAAATGATGTCCCATTCCTTCCTGATATATGCTTTCAGATGCTTAACAGTTTGGGTCTCCTTTGTCATATGTTTTGTTGCATAATATGCATAATATGAAAAATGTTTTGGGCTGATCTGGACTGTAGGTTGGCCAGTTTACAGCAAACAACACAGCTACCCATGCCATGTGCACTAATGCACCCAAATAGTATCAAAGATGCTGGCTTTTGAAATTTGTTCTAATAACATAGCAGATATCCCCTCTCTTCTTTAGCCCAGAGAATGAGTCATCCAAGATTTCCAAAAAGAATTTCAGATTTCACATTTTGAAATTCCAAATTCCTTGCAATTTTAGGTTGAGTAAAATTATTCATATATAGTTGCATTTTATGGTGAACCCCTCCCCATGTTACTGCTGAGAGACTCTGCCTTTCTGGGATGCTCATTTTATGCCCAATCTTGTCACTGATCTATTGGCAATTAAACAAGTTGTGAGATGTTCAACCAGGTGGTTTGTTTTTCAGCATTACACATAACAAACTTTTCCAGTCTGCTCCTGTTGTTGCCTTGTCCCAACTTTTCTGAAACGTGTTGCTGGCATCAAATTCAAAATGAGAATATATTTTTCATAAAACATAAAATTTTTCAGTTTTAACATTTGATATGTTGCCTACGTTAAATTTTCACAGCAAAAAAGTAAAAAAACTGAATGCTAAGCTACATAATTATATAAAAATTAACATATTTAAATTATGCCATAATTAATAATTAGATATACACTACATGCATCTTCCTAGGTAAATTATGAAAACGTAATTTCCTGTGCCTTTATTTCCTGCAGATGCAGCCCTCCATGTTAAGATCAGATCAGGTACAGAATAACTGTTTTTAAGAAAAAAAACTTGGTGCAAGATAAGTAAGCATGGAATTTTCTTTTCTGACATTTCAGTTTTCTTATTGTAATGTATTTTATTTCATGGTTTTCTGCAGTAGTACAACTAAAAATATTTTCAGAAGAAGACTTAATGGAATCTGGTGCAGAAGAACTTGTCCAACAGGTAACATACAAACATTCAAAAGGAAAAAAATCCAGTTAAATTCGGTGTCCTTTACTTCTGTTGAATACACTGCATGTGATGTGGGCGTGTCTTGTCAGCAACAATATAGCAGCACAAATATGGAATGACTTCTTAATAGGTAATGGAGTGATAGATTCTCTCCAGTAACTGGAGAGAATCCATCACTCCAGAATTTATTTTCACAGTAGCAAATCTGGCACATCTATATTATATTTTATAATATATTCGAATCAACAAATGGGCAGAAACTAACTACAAAATTAAAAAACTACAAAAATGTGCATAAATGTGATTATAATGTACAGGACAATGCCTTGTATCATTCAAATGGAAAGGAGATTAGATATTCCTTTTCACAGATAATGTGTTAATATATTACACTGCCATGCTGTCATGACACAACTATATCTGTCATCCCTGCAGGTCAAACAGAGGCTGATAGACAGTGGAATGGAAAGCAACACTACACTTCGCTTCAGAAACATTTATAAGAAACCAAAATAGAATTCAACACTTAGGAGAAGATTAAAATGTTTAAATATTATTAGAGCTTGAATATAATAATTAGGAATAAAACTGGTTCATGCACTATATCTCCCAATGTTGGTGGACACCTGACAATAACACCCATTGTTGAATATCTCATTTCAGATTTAGTTCCGCTTGGTTGTTATAATGACCTTTATTCGTATGGGAAGGCTTTCCACTGTATTTTGTAGAGTGACTGTGGGGATTTGTTCATTCAGAGAGGAGGCCTGGGTGCAGTTGGTGTTCCACTTAATCCCAAAATTGTTCAGTTGGGTGGATGTCTGGACTCTGTGGACAAATTCTTCCAATCCAAGGCAAACCATTTCTTCATGGACCTCACTTTGTGCACATAGGCATTGTCATGCTGGAACAGGTCTGGGCATCATAGTTCCAATGAAGGGAAATTGTACTGCTGCAGCATACAAAGACTTCCAATACAATTGTGTGCTTCCAACAATATGGAGAAGACTCATGTATGGGTGTGATGGTCAGGTGTGCACAAACTTTTAGGAAATATAGTATAAGTTGGCTATATTGTAGACATTAGTCTAATAACCATTCTTCCCTACTCTGTGCATCAGTGCTATTTCAGTTTCAAACTGAGAGAAGCAATTGTGGAAATGAAGACACTTAAACACTATTTATCTTCCGTAACTGAATGCAAAGGCCTCCTGGGCTCATTAGGATCTCAGTAAGATTAAGCTTACTGTCATATATAATATTTTGTCTAATTACTAGTTAGTATTTAGAAATAAATAATGATTAATATTATTAATTAAATCTAATATTAGTTGTATAAGCCATGACAATAGATAGGGCAAGGGATCTATGACACACAAACAGAATAAAGGTAACCGCTGAAACATCAATGATCTCTGTTTGAAAATTGCCATGATCCAATAAACCTTCCTTCTACATTTTTTATGTGCTTGTCCCTCAATTCTCACCAGAACCTGGGATTGAAAGCAAAATAATCCAACACCAATGTAAACAAGCCATTCTGTATCACAGAGTATGCACTTGAAAATGTTCAAACAAAAGCGCACAAAAATAAACTGGTAGAAAAGAGTACCTTCTGAAGATAATAATTAACCTTTCTAGACACAGTTAACTCCAGAATAATATTTTATTATAGTTCACAGCTAATGAGAAAACTCCAATGACCTATATGTTCCATGGAGTTTAATATTCCACCGCTGGTGTTTTATGAATGGTTACAGGAAAACATTGTACTTCAGGCTTGTTGGTCAAATAGAGAAAATTTACATGGTTAGATATTTAGCAAGAAATGAAATACATATATGGTGGAAAACTCTTGATATCATGTGAGATTTACTTAAATTTTCAATTTCAATTGCAACTTCATTTCACCTTTAGGTATCCACCTGTACCATCCATCATATATAACAAGACATGAATGCAACTTAACTCACCTCTCTCTCTATGCCTTATCAGACCTTCAAGTCTATTGTCCTTGATTTTACACACACTCCTTGGATCTGCTAAGACATAACCAGCTACATCTCGATCCCATCAGCTCCCAGCCAGCAAAACACATTCAATGTTTTAAAATGTGTAAAATGTTAAAATGATATTTGGCAGACACTTTACACTGTGTTAAAAAAACATCTACGCTGAAACTAAAAGCCTGTGTAAGCATACCCCCAACACACACACACACACACACGCTTGACCAGGAATCAATAAGGGAAACAATGAAAGGTCTAACCAACAAGCAGAATTGATAATGACATTGGTATTAATAAAATCTTATTGATTCCAATCCCTACTTACCACTGTGATACCACATGGGTGTGTGAACTCCCTCTATATGGTTAGGTGTATGTGTTCTAAAGTCTGGGCTAGGACAACGTTTTATTGGGGGGAAACGGCAGAAAAGATATGAAACATTTATGCACATTGTAAGCTAAAGAAAAGTTAACATAGATTGGGGCAGATGGTGGCCTAGCGGTTAGGGAAACGCCCTTATATTCGGAAGATTGCAGGTTCGAATCCCACAATCAGCAAAGTACCACTGATGTACCCTGAGCAAGGTGCCGCCCCCCAAGCACTGCTCCCCAGGCGCTGAAGATAGCTGCCCCCTGCTGTGTGTCACAATTTCGCATGTGGGTTAAAAGCAGAGGACAAATTTCATTGTTGTGCACTGTGCACTGTGTGCTGTGGTGTGTCAATAATGACAATTACTCACGTTCACTTATCCAATTCTCACTGACCTTACTCTCAGAACATAGGAGCAGATCGTCTATATAACTTATGAGAGTGCTGTCCCCTGGTGGTTAAAATGAAGTTTCCTGCGGTTCTTCTTGCAGAATCACAGAAACTCGGAGGCATAACATTACACTGATAGCAGTCCTTTTGCTTTTGTATGAGGATACTTAAAAATCAATTTGCCAAATTGGTAACAGAGAAAAATGAAGAAATTGGTGGCACATTTTACAAAATATGACATAGATTTGGAACAACTGAAGCTGACAGATGTACAGCAGAATTTTCTCCCCTTAAGTCAGCAAAAGATGCCAGAAGTAGTGTTTCTGCAACAGATCATATGATCAAAAGAAGTGGGCTAATCACCTGACTAGCTTCACAGGGAACAACTGTACCTCATTAAATCAAAGAGGTGATAATAAAGAGGTTATCCAATCCCTGCTCCTCCTAGGACTGAAAGGACGGTTTAAAATTCTTCATAAAGCCAAAGTCATATGGTGATTTAGTCCATTAACAGTCAGGAATGTATAATGTATAAGTAAATGATGCTCTCATGCTTTTTGTTCTGTACTCACATCTTTTGCAATCTTTTTTTTTCTTTTTTCTTTTCCCCCCAATATTCTCCCTAATTTATTCATATAAAATTCCCACCCACTGAAGCATGAGAAGCCAGCTGACCACATCTTTACGAACAGCAGGGTTACACATTGTAGGCATGTGCTCAAAAACGCAGATGATTGGCTATTGTCGCTGTATTGACAGGGGAGACAGAGCTCCCTCCCTGAGAGCACAGGCCAATTTTGCTTTCTAGAGCTCTTGGCCTCACTGGGATTGGAACTTGTGATCTCCAGGCAAGAGAAAACACTTTTATTTATTTATTTATTTTATTTTATTTTTTAAATAGCAAACTGATCTCTTTTCTGTTGCACCACCTGGGCGCATAGTTTTCTTCATTACAGAAGGAGCCACCCGAATCTTCCCCTCCAGTCTGGCTGGCAGCCAAATCCCATCCAAGTCCAAGCCAAGTCCCAGCCGAAAGGGAGAGCCCCCCTTCTCCAAGGGGTGGGCCTATATTTCACTCTAAACCCGCCCATTCATTCACTTGCAGGGTGAAACCATTAGATGGCACTTTCTTTACAAAAACAGACTCCATTTGTTGTTAGACATTTACATTCTTACATATGAGCTCTTCTTTTTACAGGGTTGAATGATTGTCCAGCAAACATCTTTTATATGACTTTAACCCTTAGGATTTGGCGGACCCGCCGGCGGGGACAACTGCATTTTTTTCTGGTCACCGTGAATAGAACTTAAAATGCTTCGTCATGTTTGATCATACACATAAGTGTAGTACATCATTTAAATCTGTAAAGGGTCTACTT
>JAOVYU010000051.1:15640260-15656517 GCA_025674565.1 Synodontis membranacea
AAATAATGTACCAGGGAATATGCCTCAACAGTGACTGCATAGAGGAGGCCATCTTCCTAAAGTGACTGGGTAAAGAACGCATTAGAGAGAGAAGCAGCCAAGAGACAATAGTTAACTCAGAAGGAGCTGGAGATATCCACACCCATGAGTTTTTGCCCATTCATGGGATCTACGAAAAAAATAAAAACAGAAGCCACAGGGTCCTACACACCATCTTTCATAATAAACTTCATTAAGCAAAAATAACAAAACCGTGAACAAGGAGCAGTGAACCACTTACCTAAAACAGGTATAGAATAAAAATGCTTTAAATTTCTTAATTATAAACACAAAAAAGCAGTAACACAATAAAATCAGATGTTTTAGTGATCTTTCCCAAACTCTGCAAAAATTCCAGCAAACTGAAGCAAAAAATAGGTAATATAGATATGAGCAGAAATAGAAGTAGAAGACACATATAGAAGTACTATCCAGTGGCAAATGACAAATTGAAGGCTTATTAAAGAAAAAAAATTCACGTCATATAAACAGAGAGCCACCCACCTGACAAGAAGTAATGTATTCTGTAGATGTGAAGTGTTTGGAAACATGAGACCAGTTCCAGAGGCTTTAGTGCAGTACCTCAATCATGCCTAAGAAATGTACAAATAATCAAAGGAGTGGTGCAGGTTTACCACACTGGTGCACAGTATCATTACTAATATTGTTACTCATTGTAATATAGTTGTAATATGTCCATCCATATATCTATCCATTATCCTTTTATCCATTAAGTGTTGTGGGGAAGCTGGAGCCCATCCTATCTGAACAAATACATTGAAAAAAAAATTAATTAGAATAATTGATTAGACCAAAGGAAAGTAGTGTCTTTGCCTGGACTTTTAGTATGTGATGTCGATTTTGCTTAATAATTGCATATTTGTTTACAGGGTTCTAGAAATGACTGTAAAGGTTTGATGATAAATATTAGTAATGTCCTGTGACAGGTGTTGTGCCAGTCAATGTGACATGGAAATCATTTACTAACATTTGTTTGCAAAGCGTGAAGTTTAACCAAAAAAAATTCTCTATTTGTTTAGTAGATACATTTTGCATTTGCACCCATTTGTTTGTGCATCAGAGGGACCATGAAACGAACTTTGTTGGTTCCATTGCATTTGATTGTTGCACTACATTGGGGCAAAAATTGTGGAAAAATACAAAAATACAACATTAGAACAACATCATGGACTAGGACTTGTTCAAATAATTGACAATACAAGTAAAATTCAGTTCAAATAGTAACAGGGTTTAAAAAAAATAACAATGAAATGAATTTTTCTACTTAAGTACAGTAACAAAGTATTTGTACTTCGTTACTTCCCATCTCTGGAAATGCCTATGAATACTGAAGGCATATATTAAATAAGAATCACTGCATGCTATTTTTTGACTTTGCTCTCTTTTTCTCGTTGCCTCTCTGCTTAGCTTTTTGTGCCATTCTACCTTGCAATTCATGTGTCATGGTCAGGACTGGGTTATAGATGAGCAAGAGTAATGCTAGTGTGGTTTACAGCATTGGAAAAGCATGTCTTGAGCACATGCAAAGAAATGCTGTAAACATGACTTCAAAAATAATGAAATTTAAAGAAAAATACTTCAATACTAAACTAAAAAGTCAGTATTTGGTTTGAGGACCATTTATTTATTTATTTATTTTTATTGTCTGAAAAGTGATCTATTAGGTAACACATTGTTTTCTCTACTGGCATACAAATTTTTTCAAAGATATATACACTGTTTTTGGAAAAGTAATTTTTGGAAATTGGGTGGCATGGTGGTGCAGTGGTTAGCACTGTTGCCTCACAGAAAGAAAGTACTGGGTTTGAATCTGCTGGCAAACCTATTTTGTATAGAGTTTGCATGGTTTCCAAGTGCCTGCACTGGGTCAACTGCCTACTGTAAATTGTCCATAGGTGTGGACATGATTGTGAATGATTGTTCGTCTCTGTTAGTCTTCTGATAGCTTGGTTAACCTTCCCTGGGTATATGCCACCTCTTTTCCAAAGTCAGTTTTGATTGGCTTCAGATTCCCTGCAGCCTTGATTTATATGTGGTATAGAAATTGAATGAATTTATGGATTCACTACATTCTACGTACTATATTCCTTCACCACTTTAACTGAAAGTTCTGTTTTCTCCTGAAACAAAAAAAATTGCAGTAGTGTGACATTAGTAGTGTGACAACTGTTATTCTTCACCATGACACTGAATAACTCAACTTTTTTTAACACTTATATATCCTTCAAATAACTTGATCCTTTGTGGACCTCTTTCAGATGACATCCTCTGAAAGATTTTGTGACTCTTCGGGTGCATTTTTGATTGTCAGTCTCTAATGGGTTAGCTTTATCTTGTGTATTTCTTTTCAGAAACAGCTCTATTCCCCTCTGCCACAGAACTCTCTGGCACTACAATAGCTTTGGATAGTACCATTAGCACTATTAATGGTTCGGTGCTCCTCTCTATAATCTCTATGATGATTTACATGCAATAAACTCTACTTCTACTCAGAGTACTTTTCTGGTGCTCAAGCCTTACTTCCTGTTTGTGGTAGATCACCTCTGCTCTCCTAGACATCATACTAAAGATAATTTGCTCATAGTGTCCTTAAAATCTTTGTTGCTGTAATGATTAGTATTAGGGATGTACCAAACAAGGCCAAACAAGACTTTTGAAACAGTGGTGCTTCTACTGCAAAACTGGTTTGGAGCTTCAAATATTTTGACACTTTGCTGCACTATGACATCTGGTGGTTAATAAAAATTACTACAACAACTGCATCATCCTAAAGCTTTGAACATATCAGTGTAAGATTTATTTGTGTTATATTGTGTTATGCCCCCCCCCCCCATTCACATTGTGTATGTGTATGTTTTGTTCTTATTTGGATATTCAATTGAAAAGTTATGCATTCAAAAATGAATTCAAGAAATGAAGATCAAGTTGTTTTTTTAATGTTTTTATTCAAGAAAATATATGCTCTGATGTGCTGGGGCATCAAATATAGGTGCCAAAGCATTGAGAACATGTTGTTTGAATATGACAAACATTGGTGAGATACCATGCATAACATTTTTGTGTGACTGTAAAGACTGAAACATTCCCTTGATTGAGAATGGGGTCTCTTCTGTGCATTTTCCATTTTTAATGAAGAACAGACAATGTCATGAATTCTGACGCATCTACAAGCAGCCAGCAGCTATGTCATATAGGAATGACTTTTATTCTTTACAGGAATAGTAGTTGAGTGGTAGAAAGTGTAAATTGTCAAATTTATTTTCAGAAAACTGGGTAGTCATTGTTTAATTTGAGTAATTTCAAGAATGACAAAACACAACTTTGAGAAAAAAACTACAAGAAGCCTTCGATTATAGGACATTGCATTAACAGGATATCTTCTACACTATTGACATGCCTCATTTTCAAGACCAGCATGACGTGTCAGAGAGGTAAGAAAGCTTCCTTTCCATATGTCACATGATTTTAATCAAGGCTCATTTTAAGCGAGGCTCTGGAGCACTCTTTTGAAGTGCAAGTGTTTTGTTAACTTGAGGCACATTTTGAGACTAGGTATCAAGCGATCCATCCCGATCCATCCCTATTATTATAATACTTTGATGCACATTGTTAGTTTATAGGGTTTATAGGGTAGAAGAAAATGAACTACCCATTGTTTTGGCATGCTGTGTTCAAAACAGAGCTCTATATTATCTTGTTTACTTACCTGTTGCTTGGTTAATTTCCTTGTTGCAATGTGATAGAAAATATCAATGTTAAACTCAGCTAAAACTATAATGAAAATTCACTAGTAAGTTTCTTTCGACAAACCTTTAAAATTGAACGAGGACATGAACAGAGATTCAGTTGATGTGGTTAACTGATACAAATCAAGGAATGAATAATACCCTTCGGCAACTCAACTCTTTCCCTCAATCATCCACAGTCCCCTAGCCAATGCCTCTGGCTTCTCCCGCCCCTGCCGCATCTAACCCCCAACCCCCCCGCGCCAGCTTTCCATAGATTCTCCCAGAAACTTATTGTTGTAAGAGGCATATGTCACCAATGTATTGCTCATTGTGAGAATTACTTCAATGCTCAGTTTAGTCAGTTTCCACTCAATTCATTCTAGATATTCTATGTCTTTTCTCTTCTGTCTGGTCAGGCTCGTGAACGGGCATCACCGCTAATCGCACTAGAATCATCCCTGTTGGCATCCCAGAGACCTTCTCAGAAGTTCTTTAATTGGACAGTGACTTCATGGACTTTTCATTTGCCAAATCCCACCAGATTAGTTTTCTTCCAGCACCTCCTTGAAGACCCAGTCTCTGGGTGGTGGGATCATTGGTTCTAAAACCATCTCTCAACAGACTGAGCCCATTTATCTCACTAGCCTTCATGATCATAGTGAAAAGAGTTCCTACCTCCTAATCACTTCCCCAGATGACCCCCTTATTCTAGGTCTTCCCTGGTTGAGATGCCACAATCCGGTCATTGACTGGGTCACCTCAACCATCTACTACCAAGTGTAGCTACCAGGAGTGTATAAATTCCTTGCCCCAGCAATCAACCACTTCTCAGTCCACCTTTTAGATAAGATCCCCGGTCTGGATAAACTTCCTATTTCTATTAACATTATTTTTCTCTTTTATAACTGTTTGAAAATGCCTCCTGGGCTCATCTGAATCTCAGGAAGATTAATCCTTGCCATAAATTTAATCACTGTTAAAATATTTGCCTTATTATACAATATAATGTGATTATTTTTCACTTACACTACAGGGACAAAAGTATTGAGACACACCTCTTAATTAGTGAATTCAGGTTTTTTAATCAGACCCAATGCCACAGGTGTATAAAATCAAGCTCCATTTACAAACATTTGTGAATCAAATGGGTCGTTCCGAAGAACTCAATGACTTCAATCCTTTGCAATAAGACGGTTCATGAAATTTCAACCTTGCTGGATATTCCATGCTCAACTGTAAGTGGTATTATTAGCAAGTGGAAACATTTAGGAACAACAGCAACTCAGCCTCAAAGAGGAAGACCATGTAAAGTCAAAGAATGGGGTCAACGACTACTAAGGTCCATGGTGTGTAAAAGTCAAACAAAACAAAACACTCTGCTGATTCCATAGCTGAAGAGTTCCAAACTTCCACTGGCATTAATGAAAGCACAAAAGCGGTGCTTCAGGAGCTTCATGGAATGGGTTTCCACGGCCGAGCAGCTGCATGCAAGCCTCACATCACCAATTCCAAAGCCAAGCGTCGGATGGAGTGGTGTAAAGCCAACCACCACTGGACTGTGGAGCAGTGGAAACATGGACTGACGAATCACACTTCTCTGTTTGGCAGTCAGATGGGCTGGCAGATGCCAGGAGAACGTTACCTGCCTGGCTACATTTTGCCAACTGTTAAGTTTGGAGGAGGAGGGATAATGGTGTGGGGCTGTTTTTCAGGGTTAGTTAGGCCCTTTACTTCCAGTGAAGGGCAATCTTAATGATTCAGTATACCATGAAATATTGAACAACGCTATGCTTCCAACTTTGCAGACACAGTTTAGGGAAGGCCCTTTTCTATTCCATCATGACCCCAGTGCGCTAAACCCTGACCTCAACCCCATCGAAAACCTTTAGGATGAACTGGAACAGAGATTGCGAGCCAGGCCTTCTCGTCCAGCATCAGTGCCTGACTTAAACGCTCTATAAATGCTCTACAGAATGAATGGGCACAACTTCCCACAGAAACACTCCAAAATCTTGTGGAAAGCCTTCCAAGAAGAGTTGAAGCTGTTATGTAGCTGCAAAGGGGGTACCAACTCCATATTAAAGTCTATGTATTTGAAGAAAAAGTCCCTGTTGGTGTAATGGTCAGGCATCCCAATACTTTTGCCATATACTGTACTATATTTAAAAAGGGAGTAAATGATTGCATTATTTAATTTTGATCTGATATTAGCTGTAAGGCACTGGCTCTACAGAAATTCATAGATAAGGCTAGGGACCTATGACCTTGGCACAGACACATACAACAGGCTCCATTATGGTAAAAAATAATCAAGTGTGAAGATAGAAATTCTGTTTGATTCAACTCGGTAGAGTTACCTGGTTAAAACCTGAGAATAAACATTGTTGAGCACTACTTCAAAATTCTGATGATACAGTAAACCTTCCTGTTTGTTTTGTAAATGCTTGTCCCTCAATTCTCATCGGCATCTGAAACTGAAGACAAAACAATCTAACAGTCGTGTAAGCATTCTCAAATGAGTAAAGAAATGAGTAAGGAAACTTTACCACCTTACCCAGTGATGACATGTTCAGACATCTGTGATCTTTATTTACAATTTAAACACTTTTTGTGACTGAGGTAAATGCATAAATGCAAAAGGAATATTTTAACACTTTTGACGATGTGTACCAGTTTATAGTCATTAAATACACTCATTTCCCTATTATCAGATTAAAAGTACAGTTTCACTGAAAATATAAAAGGTCAATAGCTGTGAATCAGCATTTCGCTGTTAGTATCCCTTCACTGTTAGTCACATTTTATTTTTAAACAGATGATCCTTTAAAGGAAACCTCCACCCTTATCCATGTGAAATACATTATAATATTGAAATAGTGATGATTATGGTGTTAATTTAGTTGTTGGTGCTTTATTTTCATTTTTCCTGTGACCAAGACCAAAAGAGGCAGAGCTTTTCCAGCAAGGTTCAATGTCAAATTGATGAGAACTTCAATACAGAAATAGTGGAGAAAGCAAACAATGCATTCAAAGTTCCAGAATGCAATGCACACAAACAGCGTGTGTACGTACAATGCAGTTACACTGAGCTTGGCTTGATTGCAGTTTTAAGATTAAAGTTGAAGCTTTGGAACCTTATCTGACTGAATATACAGATGAGTAGGTGAGAGAGCTGAATATACAGATGAGTAGGTGAGAGAGCTGAATATACAGATGAGTAGGTGAGAGAGCTTAAAGACTAACAGACTAAGGGACAAAAGCATAGCTGCATCAGTGCTTTCAGAATCCACCGGCAACAGCATTGTTGGTAATGTAGGAAACAGTTAACAAACAGTCAACCAACAGTTCACTCGATAAATATTAATATGCATTAATATGCAACATTTTTAGGGTGGATTGGACAGGTGTTACCCATCACACAAAACTGCACAGGTGTTACCCATCACACAAAATGTTGTCATATCTATCATATGAATCATTTATGAATACCTCTTTTCACTGTTTTATACAAGTCATTATAGTGTACCATCTTAAAATGAAATATTTCATAATAAGGTAAGGTGCAAGGACACAAATGCGCAGTGACTGGTTATCATAGCTCTAACGGGGGTTTTCAGTGCAGATGTTTTGGCTTTCTTATTTTATCCTTGAGGAAACAAATGCAATCACCAGGTAAAAAATTGCTGTATTTGGTGACACTCAGCCCAACCGAGTCCAACTTCACTGTATGTACTCAGTTAAAGAACAGACGAGTGTTTCATGTGTATTGTCCATCAGTTACAGAGCATGAAGGTTTATACTTCAGAAATAAAAATAAGGCTTTACTTGATGGACTTTATATTATTCCAGAATGTTGGCATATTTCTCTATCTCCAGTTCCAAAGGTCCCTGGTCATTGTTTCTTTCCTTTCAGTAGCTGTTTTCATGACCAGTTAAAATATATAAATTGCTGGGTGATGAAGGGCTGTCAGTTGGGGTGCTTTGTAAAACAATGTCTCTGCAAAATATTTTAATATAAATTTAAGTTAAGTTAAATCAACTTAAGGTAAATATGTTTGAAAGAAAAACAGGAATAGAGACAAATAGAGAGCGATAACTTCTATTACCTGTTTGTGCCTAAAACCCGAAATACTCGAGTTTCATCTGTGATTTCTTGTGTTATCTGTAAAGCAGAGAGCATACCTTCAAGGTCAGGAGAAATATATTTAATCTAAGACTTACATAGTAAGAAATGATGTACTGTACCCAGGTATAAAAGACCTTATTGTAGATCATTGTAATGCTTTACAACTCATTAGTAATTAAGAAAATTCTAGTAAAAATATCTAACAAATACTTTTATATATAGCGAATAAAACTTACTCATATTAAATTAAATTGCTGATTGAGCTGTTTGTTTAAACACTGCCGTTTCTGTTTTTTGTTACAAAGACTTATCACATATTTTTTCATTAAATCCGAGGCTTGTTTTCTACTTTTGAATGTTTTCTGGTTTTTAACCCTTGCACATTTTTCCTGTTTCTTTTTCATCACATGTATTCCTTGTTTGATGCTGCCTTTATTTTCCACATTCTCTGTGGACAGTGACTATGATTATTGGGTTAGCCCTAATAATTTTCATTTTGTACACTTGCGTCCTGCCTCTAATTCACACAGGGTGCAAAAAATATATGTAATGGTATTTTCACTCTAAGTGCAAAAATAGGAAATGTGGATACTGTGAAGCTATTTCACTTCAACTACTTCTTAGAAGTTAGCCCTAAGGCTATAAAAAACAGATTAATTGCTAAACTGAAATACCTCAGAGTTGTGAAGGCTGCGTCCTTTAAGTCCATGTTTCCAGAAAGCTAAAACACTATCTTGTAGACAAACTGCAAAGAAAATTATAAAAATTTACAAATCACTTGCTTCCATTAATAATCAGTTCACCTTGTTTTATGGGATTTAAGTGTATGAACTAAAGTGATTTTCATTTACATATAGTCATTTTGCAAGATAGACAAAATAAACACCCGCATTTTTTCTTTATGATTTTTTTCCAACATAAGAATATTAAAATTTATGAGCTAAAAGACTAAAGAATAATGATATTACCACATTGGTTGAGTTCTTTATTTATTTATTAATTTATTTAATAGCAAGATACAAATGAATAAAGAATGAATGCCAATGCAGAGAAATGTTTGCAGAAAAAAAAGTGTTGTTCTATATATTATCTGAAAATTTTTATCTTTAGTTTCTCTATAAAAAGAATTCATTTTACATTCAAATTGTACTTATAATACAAAAAGAATCAAATTACATTAAGAAATGACTATTACTGAGTATATATCAATTATGCTTTCTCACCTAAAGTCTCAATAGGGAAACCAAACTCCATTTCTGAAGCTAAGTCATTGCTTGGAAGACCCTGCAGATTGACAGTCTTCACTGTTCCTATAGTAAGAAACACAACACTGATGGTGAGATACAGTATACAATATGGGCACTTGAAGAATTTGAATTGCAGATAAAGTATAGTGGACTCACTTTCTAGTGCAATCAGGACTGTATCTCTGTCCAGCTGTGTTACCTGCACTGCTCTAACACATTCCCTATCTACACACACAAAGAGTAATCATGAAAGTAAAGAAACAAAGCAACATGATTATAACATGCCAGGCCTAATTCTAATGGTGCTGTAAACCTCACCAACACGTACCTGAATTGGAATTTGGTGCACCATTCAGTTCAATTATGTCAAACTTTAGTTGCTGCTTTGTCTGAGGGTCATCACTTCTTGCCTGGCATTCTCTTACACCTACACAAAGCTGAGGAAGCTCATCCGTGACCAAAACCAGCAGCTCAAAAATGACCAGAGGGTCAGGCAGACTTATATCTATGTGCTGTGAGAGATGGCAGTGAATGCTTAGTGATGTTTGTCTAACACAACACGAGATTAGCCCAAAAGAGGCAATGTGATCAATGTACTCACCTTTAGATGCATGAATTTCTGCAGGGGTTCATACCAAAGAAGCAGAACAAGTCCAGATGGCACAGCCGCACAAAGAAATGTGCTGTCAGTATACGGGTTACGAGCTTTATGAAGGAACACAAAGGTTGACAACAAAACAAGATTTAGCAAAAAAAAAAAAAAAAAAGAGGTCTAATGAATATAATCACAATAGCCACACACTAAATAAAGAGCTACACAAAAGCATCCTTACCAACACTGCACTTTCGACAGCCCTTAGTGTCTGGGATTTTTAGTGACATTGCAAACTTCCTGTAAAATTAAAAGGAGGCAGTTTTGAATGTACTCTAATACTATAAGTATTACCTGACTTTAGATCAAGTACACTCTTCAAAGAGGTAGGATTATCTGTGTCAAAGACAACAATCAAGAGAATACAGGGGGTTTGCCACAAAATGCAAACCACTGGTAAGACTCAGAAACCAAAAAGGCCAGATTAGCGTTTGCCAAAAAAAAAAAATAATTTTACAGTTTTGGAACAGCATCATTTGAACAGATGAGACAAACATCAACCTGTACCAGAATGATTTGAAGAGTATTGAGAAAAGAAGGAACTGCTCATTATCTGAAGCATACAACCTCATCTTATTGCATAGGTGTGTAAGGCTGCCAATGGAACTGGTTCGCCTGTATTTATTGATTACATAGTTGATGATAGAGACATTGTGAGAGCTGAGAAAAAAACCCAAAAACAAAGTCAGCAAAATCACCACCAATGTCCACAGGCAGGGGTGAAAGTATCACAATCCAGAATTATAGAGGCCATACCACCAGATGCAAACCACTCATCAGCACTAAAAATCAGAAAGCCGGGTCGGCATACACAAAGAAATACAAAGATAAGTCACAAAAGTTCGGACAAAGAATGGATCTGCTCATGATCCAATACATATGAGCTCAATGGTCAAGTGCGATGTATGCAACCAAATTGTAAGAGTTATTTACTTTATTTTACATTAAGATTCTATTCCAATACTTTTGTTCACCTAGAGTTGGACGACCTTGCACCAAAGGTGTCATGCTCAAAGTTAACACATCTAGATGTAAATATTAGGAAATGAAAACTGAAATTCTGATCTATTATTTCATATTTGTCTTTTGATCTCAAACCCAAATATATTCAATGTATAGCAAAAACAAAAGAATTTCAGAGAGGAGTGTATATATATATATATATGGTGGGAATCTTCCGTATCTGTCCCTATGGAAGGCTCACTAGTGGTAAGGTTTATGTTTTTTCTTAAACAACTGCATAAGAGCATAAGCGCAGTTTTTTTCCCATTTATACATGACTAAATGCCTGAAATTGCCCATATATTATAACCAAGATACACACTTCTTGGATTATTTTCTTCTCGGTGAGTTAAATGACTGACATGGATAAAAGACTCTGTGTTTACCTGTGAATGATTCTGTCGGTGAAGCGGTTGGTGCTCAGAGATAAATGACTCGGTTTCCTCTGGATGTGCCCCCGTTGCTCAAACAGAGCAGTCAGACTATGAGAGTAAAGCTGACATGACTTCCCTATAAAAAGGTGTTGTACAGAGAAACAAGAGCTTTAATGTGTGCAGAGGACAGCCCGTATTATTACATTATTAAACTCACACAAAAAAAAAAACATTGAAAAAAGCTTTAACGCACCAGAGACAGACATGAGGACATTGTTCATGACATATAGCCAGGTACATCTCTGTGGAAGTAACTGTAAAGAGGAATGAGATTCATCATGAACATCATGAGGTCAGTTTCCATGTATTTACTTAAATTTCTACTATATTCTTTAGGAAAAACTAATAAATAATTAAATATCCTACTAAAACGCCATGCAGCAATAAAATGTGAACGAACCTTTTCCAAAGTGTCCTCATGAAGCTCATTTAAGTTGAGTGTGTAGACCCCCTCCTCTGCCCCCAGGATCAAGTACTGATCTAGAATAAGTCGTTTAAAACGTCACATGTAGGTTAAAGTTATTTTTACTGTTATAGAACATCCATGAAACAACTTCCTGTTATCACTAATATTATAACAACTGTAACGGCTGTTCCCTCATCACTCTCTCTTTTCTCTCTTTTGATGTTTATGAGACTGGCATACCAAAAGTTTACGTTACTGGCAAACCAAAAGTGCAAAGCTTTCCATCTCGAAGAATGGAACAGCTTTACCTCTGACTGTTACAGCTGGAAATCCTTAAAAAAAATTTATGAATATATGTCTCATCACAGACCATCGTTATATAAAATTACACACATTTTTACTCTGTTTACGTGGAGCATCTGCCATATAAGTCCTGTGTAACTCATTAGCCACTTTAATTAAAAAAAAATATATATATCCAATCAGCCAATCATGAGGCAGCAGTGCAATAGAAAGAGTTGTGATTTGAATTCTGACCAATTAGAAATGAGAATTCAACAGCTTTTTGATATACATAATGAACATTATTGATTAAATTCCTACCTCTACTTTTTGGAAAAACCCATGTGACCGCACAGTGGATTCTTAATGGGCAGCCATTGAACACTTTAGAGAAACAGGCCCCCATCTGTGTAATAGAAGATAGACTGAGATTATCTTCAAGGAACTATTTATATTTTACATATTAAAATATAGCAAATGTGACAAAGCAAAGAACTGAAATACAATGTAATATTTCACTGTCATTTGAATTCATATAGGTTTATTTTCAGTATATTAATTATTAGGAAAAATAAGTAAGGAACCAGGTTAGTAACCCTGCTCACTACATTTAACGTAAACCAGAAAGCGGAAGAGTTTACCAGAGCATATGTGAGTAAATGGGGAAACACTTACATGGACTTGGGGGGTAGGAGGGAGTCCATGAGAATCAGCTCTCTATAGGTTAAAGGTTAAAACATGACAAAACAAAAGGAAATGAGTGTGGCTTGTGTTAGTGACACTGATCAGTACTATTTTTTTTAACTGAAACAGACCGAATCTTCCGCTTTCTTTCTCATTGTGCTCCACTCAGGAGAGAGAGCTGTGTCCTTGCTGGTAATAAGGCCTTGCTGCTTGTCTTGATTACCATCCTCCTCAGGTACACAATGGTCACTGAAACACTGCCGTACATCATGACTGGCCGAGCATCTTATCAGAGCTGTGGCGGGATTAAAGTAAAAGCAGTAGTAAGATGCAAAATACTGGAATTCTTTAAGCAAGATCAGTCCTGAGTGTCTGTTTTTGATAGACTGCAGTTAGCTTGAGGAAGCATCGAGGGCAAGAGGTGACATGTAGTGATCAAAATAACACAACAGAACAAAATAATTAGGAATCAGCAAAAGAAAATGACTCTTTTGAGTCCACCCATTCACCATTTGTCTGTTAGTTTTAGCCAAGTTACATAATGGAAAGTGATTTGAATAAATCAGGGGAGGGGGAGGGTGCTTGTGGGAATTTGAGAATCTCAGTAATACCTGATTTGGGCCGAAGTGCCGTATCAGACTTTAGGGTAGTACTGGGTCTCAGGGTTAGATCTTTGTCCTGCTGAGCTGAACTGAAATTGCTCATTGGAGGAAGTGATGCAGTGGCTGTTACTGGTGGAGGACTGAATAATCCACTTTTCCTCTTCCCCCACTACGCAACATCAAAAAATCAAGACTCAAGAATCAAATGATAACTTTGAGGGGGTTTTTTTTGTTGTTGTTGTTTTTTGCAAATATTGGTCACAAATTTGTCAGTTTTAACCCATTATAGAATTTTGAATGTTTACGTGTTTTCTTGCATTTTTTTATATATACACTTTAGGGAAAATGTTTCCCATAGACCTTCAATGAACCATATATGGTAACTATATGGTAACTTTATTGACCCTGATTTGCAAAATAAAAATGAACAACTTATTTAAATATATATATATATATCCCCCGTTAACACTCTAGGGTTGACATTTTGAAATTTTGAAAAAGTATTTCAATTAGTTCCCTATAAAGGGTTAAGGTAAGAGTAAAACAGGCTATTCAGAACAATGGACCACAGTCAATGATATATGGTGGTGCTATGGACCCCTTTTGCAGCTATAAATTTAATATACTCTAATATTTATCACAAAATTAACTCATTAACTGTTTTCAAGGCATTTGTATTTCATTCCGTACCTCAAAGGATGACTGTTCTTTTATTGTCAGGCTCCTGAAATGGGTGGCATGATCATAATAATGACAAATATAATAAAGGAATCATATTATTACAGAGCATTTAACAGAATTCAATCCAATCCAGTTATATCCAACACTAGAAAATTTTAGTGTATTAATGGAAAATTCCTAGACTGAATTTAAAAAAAAAAAAAAAAAAAAAAAAAAAGAACTTCATTTTAATGGCTGCACTAAATTTCTGATGCAGAAGATGGCGACCTTGAGCTACTTCCTACCTCTGCTGCAGCTCCTCTTCCACACATTCCAGGAGACTCCTGCAAAACCGCCAAGCATTATATTCATATTTAGGATTTTGGATTTCTCCTTAGGTTGTAGCTAACATTCAGAACAATTTGGTTAAGGTTCATATGTAACAGAAAGTGCCCATCTGTCATAGGAGACCATTTTTTTTGGTCTTGATAATTGTTTTAATTTAAATGAGAAAGGCTCATGGATAAGCAACAGGGCCTCACACTTTTGTAACAATTCACTCAATAGTCTTTGAATGAAAATCATACAAAAGTTATAGTAACTTTTGTACCTGTGTTACAGGAACCTAGTTTTCTTTGGTACGAGTCAAACAAAATCCAGCCACATCGCCATTGTATGTTTGCTTTTATATGTGATACCATGATCAGGTTTGTACAAGTGTTCTGACTGTCATATATGAACCATGAAACCTTTTTCAGCTATTAATTTAATGTAAAGTTTTCTTACGGGGACTCCGTTTCATCCCCCGAAATGCTCCAGTCATCACAAGAATCCTGAGAGAAATAAACTGCAATTATCTTGAAATCATAATTATTATTTCCGCATCATTAGACCAAATGAAAATTATATGAAGAAACTATCTTCACCACCACCCAACCTATAACCACACACTTACATTGTTTCCGACTGGAATTGCAAAACAGTAAGAATATTATGAATGACTTAGTTCAGATACTGGTGTATGCATAAAGGTTAATATTCCAGTGATTATTGAAATAAAGTTCAAACTCACCAGATCTGGATAAGGTTCTGTCTCTTTTCTCCTCAGAGGTGCAAATTTGACCTGATCAACTAGAATAAAATGGAATGACATTCATTCTTCCAACAGTGAAGCATGGTGGTGATAGCATTATGTTGAGAGGCCTCTTGTTTGCCTACTATTTACACTATAATATTTTTCCGAAACGCTCTTTGCACATCACCAGTGTGAATACTGGTTAGCGCCTTGTGGGTTTTTTCCACTGCCACAATTTTTGGTGTCTGTTTTTCTGTATTTTTGTCTATGCTACAGAACAGTTTCATTGTGCGAATAGTTAGCCTGCAACACCATTTGAATGTTGTAATCTTACTGATAGGACATGTGACAATAGTGCCTCAGTGCCTATGCAGACAGAAAGTCACACAGACCCCCCCACCCCACCCGCTTCCCCCACATACACATTCATCCTTGAAACTGTTGACTGGGTCCCCTTTCACATGGCTCTGCTCAAGTGTGGTTGTGTGTATGTGTATGTGTTTGAATTTGGGTACGTCATCAGCAGAGGACGCGCCATAGGCGTGTGTAAAACAGTCCCTGCTCTATGGATTCTGTGCCCACCGACATCACCATTGCCTGCTTGCATAAATGTCTCCTTTGTGTCACAACCATACATTAAACTATGTGTGTGTGTGTGTGTGAGTGTGTGTCTGTGCATTGAGTGAAGCATGTCATAATAATATACAGTAAATTATATTGGTTACGGGTCGCAGCCCTGGGTAGGGACTTTCTCCAATCTAATCTCTATCTAACACATCTGTAACATATGTGTGATTACCACAAACCATTTCAGATCATTTCTCTGTCCTGAGAAATGGAGAGACAACCCATTTACTCTTATAATAGAAGTCCAAGAGCAGTCAATAAATAACTCCATCAATAAAACAAAAGTGATAACATAATGTAAACTCAAAACTACAACTTACACACTCCAATAAAATTTAAAAAAAAAAAAAAAAAAAAAGATATGAAGTCAGAAAAATGAAAGTAGTTTAGAAAATGGTAAAAAAAAAAAAAAAAAAAAAAAAGGGTGATTATTTATTTTATTATTTTTATTGTGATTATTTATTGTGATTATTTATACGCAATCAGTGGAAAAAAATAAGCGACTTTTTGGCATTTTACACATAAACACAAATACTTCCCTCTGAAAAATCCGTCCCATGTTTCAAAAGACAAATTATATGCATTCTTAAATATTTTTACAAATATATTTTACTGAAGAATTAAAGGTTCTGCAAAAAAAAAAAAATATATATATATATATATATATATATA
>JAOVYU010000051.1:15661663-15676183 GCA_025674565.1 Synodontis membranacea
CTTACACTACTAGTTACTGACAAAAGTAATATTATTACAGTAACGCGTTACTTTGTAACGCGTTACACCCAACACTGGAGGTCAGGCACAGATGTCAGATGAGGAGGCCTTTGCGCAAAGTTGTTGTTCCAATTCATTCCAAAGCTGAGATCAGGGCTCTGCTCAGGACACTCAAGTTCTTACACGGCAACTTTGGCAAAATATGTATTCATGGACCTCATTTTTTTTCACAGGACATTGTGATGCTGGAACATGCTTGGGCCTCTTGTGAATCGAAATCCTAACACCACAGCATATAAAGACATTCTAGAAAACGTATCTGATTTTAACTTTGTGGTAATAGTTTAGGGATGAACCACATATGGGTGTTATGGTCACGTGTCCATAACCTTTTATACATACAGCATTGGTGTTTTATATACACCGATCAGGCTTGACATTATGATCACCTGTTAATATTGTGTTGGTCCCCCTTTTGCTGACAAAACAGCCCTTACCTGGTGCAGGAGGCATGGACTCCACTAGACCCCTGAAGGTGTGCTGTGGTATCTGTCAGCAAGACGTTAGCAACAGATCCCTTAAGTCCTGTAAGTTCCATGAAAGGGTTTACATGATCTGCAACAATGATGGTACTTGTCAAAGTAACATCCACAGAGATGGCAGGACCCAAGGATTCCAAGCAGATCATTGCCCAAAGCATCACACTGCCTCCATCGGCTTGCCTTCTTCCCACAGTACATCATGGTGCCATGTGTTCCCCAGGTATGGGGAACGTACCTGGCCATCCAGGTGTAAAAAGAAAACGTGAATGTGATTCATCAGACCAGGCCACCTTCTTCCATTGCTCTGTGGTGTCCAGTTCTGATGCTGATTGTTGGCGCTTTCAGCAGTGGACAGGGGTCAGCATGGGCACATTGACCGGTATTTCTTGCAGCCCCATATACAAGAAACTGCGATGCACTGTGTATTCGGACACTTTTCTATCAGAACCAGCATTAACTTCTTCAGCAATTTGAGCTACAGTAGCTCATCTGTTGGATCAGACCACACAGGCAAGCCTTCGCTCCCCACGTGTATCAGTGAGCCTTGGCCACCCATGACCCCGTTGCCGGTTCACCACTGTTCCTTCCTTGGACAACCTTTGATAGATACTTACCACTGCAGACCGGGAACACCCCACAAGAGTTGTAGTTTTTGGAGATGCTCTGACCCAATCGTCTAACCATCACAATGTGGCCCTTGTCAAACTCACTGAAATCCTTCGCTTGCCCATTTTTCCTACTTCAACACATCAACATTGAGGACAAAATGTTCACTTGCTGTCTAATATATCCCATCCACTAACATGTGCCATGATGAAGAGATAATCAGTGTTATTCACTTCGCCTGTCATAATGTTATGCCTGATCGGTGTATACTGCAATGGATGTGTTTACATGTTTGTTGCAGTAATAAATTACAGTTTTTGTAAGGTTCCAGCAAAATCTCCCCACAAGGTCAAAACTATCAAGTATTTCTACTCCATACTTCCCACCACACACACACACACACACACACACACACACACACAAAAGACAAGAATGTAGGAATGCTCATATATGCGGGGAGATTTCAATTACAGTGCTGTTTAGACCTGTTCTTACAAAATGTTTGCCAGTTACTGCCTTTGTAACTATTTCAGCTTTGTGGATGTGAGCAGAGAATACAATTCTGCCTGTGTGATTAATGTGTTTAACACTAGAGTCCAGACATCTGCTGGAAAACTCCAGAAGCTTCAGGCATGCATAACCCTACCTGTGGTAGCTGCCATAATAAGCCACAACATTCTTATGCTTGCACTCCTTCATTGTGGTGATCTCCTGCTGAATAGATGTGATGTCATCTCCTGAAACGGGCATGTGTTACATTACAGTTCTGTAATTTCACTCCTTGCCTAATAAAAACTTGTTATGAAAGGAGATATTGAAAGCTCTAAAACAATGTATACTAAATGGTCTTGGCACCACTGAATTGCTAGCGTATGTAGGTCAAAGAAAAACTAAACAAAGTAGCAGCATGGCCATCAATAACAAAGCAGAAATAACTGCATGGCTGATGTAATGAGGTTACAACAGTGGATATACCTGCAGTCAGTCAGATAGCAGGTTGTTATAGTAACATTATTTACTTACCTGGATCCAGCTTAATAATTTTAATAGCGGCCATTTTCGAGGTCTTGATGTTCCTTGCCTAGAAGAAAATAAAGTTCAAGATTCATATGTATTTTGTGCTCGTCATTATGCAGCACGTTATGCTCACTTAAACACTGTAGCATACAGCGTTGAATTTGTTAAGGTGTTAGGAATAGACAGGCACCGAGCCAGCTTTCCTATCAACTATCTAATGAATAATTTCCCAGTGTCACTGCATGGTGCCTGCATACAGTGAGCGCTGAGTAAACCATCTTAGAATGTTATGGACACCATTGACATGGTGGTTGTGAATATGTTAACAAATTACAATCGTGGCACAATAGCCTGTAGAACGGACCACCTTGATTTGTACATGACGTGCTCCTGATGACAAACAGATGGAGGTGAAAGCAAATTTTTGGGCTCAGATATTTGTAGCTGGGGTGTTTGTTAAACTTATTAACACTTATTGAACTCGTTAAACTAAATCTGATGTGATTAATTTTATTAGCAGGATATGTTTTAAAACATGCATAGATCTTCCTATATGTCTAACAAGAAGCTTAAAGTGTAAATTCACAAGTGCTAGTTCATACTAGTAACATCAACTAGGAATTTGAATATCCATGACCTTAATTCACAATAAATTGGTTTAAACTGAAGGCAAGGAATTTGTCTCTGACATTACATTTGAGTAATATGAACATTTGTCTGAATCTGGGGTTGTGTTGTATTTTTTTATTATTCTTTGGTACATCTCCCAATAAATCGAAATGAATTCTAAACACAGTATCTAACTTGTTTACCTTAGCTTTTGGTTATGATTTGGGGGTTTTTTGTATATGAGGGGTATTTTTTATGAATCCATATACACATATGAATCATGGCTTTGATTACTTGGCTTAGTTAGTCCTTCTAGATGTTAAATTTAATTGTTTAGTTTACTTTGGTCCAAGCAAATATGACTGGATACGGACTGAACTCTCCTCTGATGAATTATTTCTGTGGCTGGAGTCATTCATACTCTATACTGATCTTCAAAATCTTAAAATATTAGCAGACATTCCGTTTCCTAGAAGTAGCTTTATTTCCCAATAATCCCTATCTTCCCCTTGTATTCACTCGTGAAGCAGCTAGAAAAAATTATAATAATTAGCCAACAAATCTCTGCCTTCACAATCATTGTAGTTCTTTAACATTTACTTTAATGTCTAACACACCTTATTAGGAGTTTTTTCCTCACTACTTCTATGCCACCACTGTATGAGGTAAAGGTTAATGTAAACATAATCACTTTTACAACAGATATGCCAGTGGCAAAGATTTTGATTCTGCCCGGAGGTTCCTTTTAGATTGGTATAAGTATTTCACGCCCCTGAACAGTCCCAGCTGCACATGCCTCCAACAAATATAGTGCTGACGTTGGAGTTCATATCGATTTTACTATGTTACAGTAACACATACTGTATATATAGAGCATATCAATACCCTTGGAAAGAGGAGATCTAAAATGTCTAGAAATGACGGTGGTGGAATAATGAAAATACTAGATTTTTAAGTTGAATCTGAACAAATCTGAATTGACTACATCAGTGGGTGTAGGAAAATGATGGAAACTAGCCGGGATGCAGGAATTCATTTCCACTGTGCACTTGTTTATGTTGCTTAGTGCAACGTAACTGTTAGTGTACATGTCCAATAACAAAAATGACCACCCTGTTCTCTTTCTGTCACTGATGAATGCAGCAAAACACGCATCCCTGGACAAAACCTGGAACTACGTTGAGCTGTCTTCCTGTTGTTTTTCCTGCCATGGCAGTGGACTTCCTGCTCTGGAGTAAGTGACAGTGAGGTGGCCCTTAATGGTCTTGCAGCAAAACCTGAAATAATACTGCTTAGGACAATGGCCTGGCCAGGAAGCAAGTCCCATTTTGAGCCGCAATCCAAAAGTGTCCTTTACTTTTAGACCCACGTCCAAATTACTACACCTGACAAGACCATAACACGACTTCTCCAAACTGTGAAAGCCTGATGAGTAAATCTTCAACGAATTTCTTTAAAAAAAAAAAAAAAAAGAAAGAAAGAAAGAAAAAAAAAAGAAAGAAAAAAAAGAAATTCTTTTTATTTCAAAAAGGCGTTCAAGAAGCAAACCGAATCTGGAAAAAAAGGCTTCTTTGTCTATTGTAAGAAATACCAAAGGGTTCTTCGCTCGCCCACTCTATTATGGCGGAGGCTGTGTCTATCAGTGACTGTTTGGGTCTGTTCGAAGACAAATGTTCTGTCTTTTTTTAAAACCCTAAAACAATAAAGCAGGACATGAAACCACTCATGGAATGTCAAGGCCACACCTAAATGACTTTCATTATGACTAACAGAAGGATGTCTTCCATACACAGAATACTTTGTTAATGTCTGAATGTATGCGTGTGCCTTTATCAGTTAGTGGTTAGTAGTTAATCAGTTTAACATTACCTGAAATGTTCACAATGCACCGCCTTGAGTTAACTAGTAATGATCTAAGCTCCTAGTATAAGTAAGATGAAATGTGACAACAGATGTACCATTAAGTGTACCACTGCAAAGGTACAGTTTAAATACTACATATATATATATATATATAATTGGAAAACACACAGCCCGAGATTAGGAAAGGTGTGTTCCTTCTGGATGAACAAGCATCTCCGCACTCCATGAAAAGTTTCGCACCATGGGAAAGTTTCCATTGCCATGTTTGGGCAGGTTCAAATATTCCAGGCTCCTGATCTCTCACCTTAAACACATCGCCGTATGTTCCACTTCCGATCCTCTGAACGATCTCATAGTCCTCCAGCGGGTCTAGAAATGAAACTCCGATAGTATCCATGATAGCAGCCAACCGCGATCAGGCAGTTAGCTCTTCAGTAAAAAGACATGACCGAGATGAAATCCTACAGCTGCATCCAAGGATACTCTCTGGCCACAAAGGCAATAAAAAAAAAAAAGAAATTATTTAAAAAAAAAAAAAAAAAAGCGGAAAGAAGCGTAAAAATAACGCGCGTCACTTTTTCGCTCAGGAAGCGACTGCGCGTCTCTGCAGCAGTGAGAATGAAGAGGTGTCAGTGCGCAATGAGAAGCCTACACACACACACACACACACACGCTATTCATAACACTGCACACTCACAGCGATGTGCAAAAGTTTGCACCCCCCATGGATCCTAAAATAAACGCACGAACATGCATCCCTGATTAAGAATATTACTTATAATTGGTTGTCACACTGGAAACACACCTTTTGTGTTACCTTCAGATGATATGTAAGAAGGTAGGTCTAAAACCAGTCAAAAAGTCAGCATACATCATTTGATCATTGCAGGAAACCACCCTAAATGTCTTGTTTAAATTTTAATTTCTACAGTAAGTATATGCAATCAGGCCTAATTGGGTGATTAACATCTAACGACCTTGTATAAAAGGTTTTCTGCATACAAACATGGAATCCATCCATCCATCCATCCATGAACATTAGGCTATAGATTATCCCTCAGGGTCAGCTGACCTTGAGTCAATCAAAGCTGAATTTGGGTGAGACAGGAAACACCCAGAGAAGGTCACCAGTCTACAGTATACCATCCGGGAATATTTCATATTCTCAAAATAAATCGATTGTTCATATTTTTACGAGACGTCTTTATTATAAAAAAAAAAAAAAATAGGTTAATAATGAGCAGCAGTTTAAAAAAAAAAAAAAAAAAAAGCATTCACCTTGGCATTATTCACTGAAGGAATTGCACACGTAAAATTTAACATATTTCAGGTAGCGCTAACATGAGGAGGTAAAATGAAGTAGGTAGGCAATGTTAAACACCAGCACGCTTAGCCTGTAGCTCCAATGTGACTACCAAGAACATAACATTGAAACATAACCTCACAAAAGGATAACACTTGGCAGGATGGGTGTTAACAGCTCTTAAACACCACAAACTTCGGAACAATGTCATTTTGAACTCTTTAAATCTTCTGTAATTCTTGTCAAAGTGAAGATAAAAGACACAGAGATTCATTTCTTAGAATATAGCCAAATTCTCTAATTCCAGTCCTAAACAGGTACAAGAACAGTTCAGTGGTTTTTGCTTTTAATACACAATTCATGTTGCTATAATTTGGTAAACATGGAAAATTTTAACTAGGGCTGCGAACTACAGGTATGCATCAGATGGAGACACTGATATTTTCTACCATATATAGTTCTGAAGTGTAGTTTCTGATTAAGCAGTCACCTTTTTTTTTTATTTATAGTTTTGAAATTTGCAAATTGATTAATGTACTAAATATGGTTCATGTGGATGTTTTAAACAATTCTTTTATTGTTGTGATGTTTAAAAGAATAATAATAATAAATGCTGGGCAAATAAATGCAGACCATGACATCATGGGTTCACCTTCTTGTTTTTAATATTTTACAAGGCATCTCACAAATCCCAGTGTGTAGCAATAGTCTGTGCATATTGTGCTGCCCTAGCTAGAGCGTGGACTTTTGTTATTAAACAGTGATGTGGCTCTTGAGGGCTGGAACTGGATGATCCTGCTATTTAGCAATGGATAATATTAACAGTCAGTGCCGGTACATGATGGATCAGTCATTGAGCTGACGGTTTCCACAGTCAACTTTGAAAATACTGCATCCTACCAGGCGAAGTGATGTTTACTCAAGGTGACAGTAAGCCGGAAAAGAAGCTGATCTTTTAAGGAGCATTCTAGAGTGTCTTGCGAGGGCGCTTCATGAAGGACAGGCTGTAGTCGCCAGAGGGGGTGGGTTTCTGCCTCTTCATCTGAACTTGTGACTGTGCAGTGAGCTGCAGCTTAATGGCGCTCGAGTTGATCTTAGCTGCCGAGAGCAGCTCCTTCATGCCCTTCATCTTCTCACTGTGGAACGTCACCACAGGGCCGCCGGACGCTACCACTGCTTGGGTAGGGGAAGGAACAGGAGTGTTCGGGGAAGACGCATCATTCTTTCCGTCTGTCTCTTTCCCTCTTCCTCCAGCTGAAGAACGACGGCGGCCTCCTTCACCACCCACTTTTTTGGGCTGGCCAGGCTGGGAGGGCGGAGCTACAGTGGCAGCTGGTGGAGAGGGTCCTGCCAATTCCTCAGCCTTGGACTCGCGACGCGGGCCTCTCCTTCGGCCCTCGCGGGGGTCGTCACTGGCTTGGTCATCGTCTTCTTGAGGCTCTGACTCTTTGGTGATGATTGTCACTTTCTGTCTTATCTGAGAGAAAGAAGATTTCATTTTAAGTTAAAGAGGAATCTTTTGAATCACACTAAGATGATGAAGTACACTGTAGCAATTTGTATGCTGTATCACTTTTTTTTTTTTTGCTGCACTGTAGCACTGCGCAGTGCCATCTTGAGTAAACAACCCAAACTCAACCCCACCAGTGTTGATTTTGCATGAGAAACTTGAAGGCAAACCTGTTTTTTTTTTGTTTTTTTTTTTAAGACTGGTTACAATGGTAATTATCATGTGAATCCTACAAACTTTCAACCACTCGCTCTTGAGATATTTCTTTTAGGAGAATCATGGGCAGATAACCTGAAAACATAATGCCTTCAACACAGTGGCTGAAGCGTAAAAAAAAAAAAAAAAAAAAAAAAAAAAAAAATCAAACTAAGTTGAACTAGGGGTGGCAATTTTTTTACATGGAAAATGTTAATCCGAACTACAACACAAACTGTAAAAAAAATAAAATAAAATAAAAAAAAATAAATAAAAAAAATTTGTTGCACTGAGCTCTCGTTACGGCTTTAAAATGAGGCTTTAGACATGGTTAGAAAATGACAAATGAGGCAAAACTACTACTGGTACAAAGGTACTGATTGGTACAGTGTGTTTTCCTGTTCTATTATGGAAACGTTGTTTACGGGATGATTATTTATTTATTTTTTTTTTTTTCTAACTTTCTTATTTGCATGTACAAAGAGTACCACCTATGACCTTGTTTTTCTCTGTATGAACTTTAGATTACTTTTCTCTAAACAGTGAAGCTGTTCAAGAATCCCAGCAGAGGATCAGATACATGGTAAGGTTCAGTACACTTCCTTTTATAGCCTACCAAATTTCTAATATCCAATTTTATACCGTTATAGGTGATATTAGTGATCAATAAACTTCAAGTTCAATTATGTGTTAATCTATTCTCTATTTTCTCTAGAACTTACATACTGTACATGATTTGATGAATCTTCCATTAAGCTTTTCATCCAGCAGTTCAACTACAAAATCCGGGCTGATTTACCTGAGCATCGAAGCGGCTGAGAGACTGGACTAGGAATGTGGCCCAGCCGACGTGAAGCACGGGTGTGGGACTACCCTCCTCCCATTTACAGATTCCATCATAGAAACGCAACAAGTGCGCAAAGCATTCTGGGTCCTGTAAGGCAGAAAGGGCTGAAGCCTGTCTTGGTTGGTCCTTCACAGGAAGGAGGCAAATATTCACAGGAGAGAAAAATGTTGAGTTTTATATACATTTGTGTTAATTTAAGAATTTTTTTTGGCTTGTTAGTTTTCACATTATTACCTTTTCTGCTCCCTCAGCGCCCTCTCCTCCACCCTCAGCAGCAGTCTCTTTGAGAAGGGTGGGAATGACATCATTGGCTATATCGAAGAACTCCTTGTAGATCTCCTCATCTTCACGGCAATAGTTGTAACTGAGAACCAACAGGCCATGATCAACCATGATCAGAGATCATTTACATGCAAGGTCTCAAAATGTCTCATTTCACCACAGATCATGTGATGAACGAAAACAATAAATAAAGTTACAATAAAGTGTTTTAATTTTAATAAATAATACTCAACATTAACAAACATTTAAGGTTTACTCTGCCCTACAGAAGGTATGCTGATTACTTGTACTAATTTTAACATCAGTTTTCAAACTGTATCCTGTAAGACAAATGTCCTTACAGGACAATTTCACTCAGCTCGCAGTGTGCTTGAATCTCACAGGTAATTAGGCAAATTATCGCACAGATTATTAACTGATTAGACGTGATGGTGCTGAAATATTCCAAGGTGCATGGCTGGGACTGAGAACTGCTTTGCTTAACTGAACTGCAAAACGCAGACAAATATTTTTGTTCGGTGAAGTGCAGGCCCAGCTTTTCAGACATTTTTGAAATTGTTTGCACAAACATCAACAGCATAACATGTCCATAAATATATATTGGGAAAGTGAGGTAGTGAGCACTTTGTGTCCAGAAGGAGCAGGAAACAGGAAGAGAGGGAAAGGGAAGAGGCTGGGTGTTGGGCGTGTCCGGTGCAGACATCCTTCGGGACACACACGCATAGCAGATGCAACTATATTTAGTTCTACAGTCTGTGCAACATGTGCTCGCAGGCAGAATGGTACAGATGCAGATCCCCGCCCCATCTTTTCCTCATTGCTAACACGGTGAGCATGCTGACAAACAGACTCTCTATGCTGAGTATAATAAATACTAAAAAAAAAAAAAAAAGTGAATGGGTATAGCAGCCATTATAAGCCTTCATTTACAGTGTCTTTCTCACACAGCTGAAAATGTATTGCTGTAAACAAAATTCAGTGTACAGGAGAGAAATATTACACAATCTTTTGCACCACATTGTCCCTGAGACCAAACCATCTTCTGACGGACAGATTTTTGCTTCCTGAAAGACAGATCCCTAATAACAAATATTTGCTCTCTAGCACAGAAATGCACAATGCACGTCATCACTAAGACCAACACCGCCATCTGCTGTAAATAAATTACTACAACTCTACTTCAGATCAAAAACACAAAAAAAAAGATTTACCATGTCACATTTTTGCAGTAAAAGTCTTTAGTGTTGTGTAACGAAGGTTAAAAAAAAATATATATATATATATATATATATATCTCAAAAGACAAAAATGTTCTGGGCCAGGAACTTACTCTTGTATGACTGTAGCAGCCTCAGCCCAAGCTCCCAGAGCCTCCTGCACATTCCTGTGCCTGTAGTGATATCCAGCCAAGTACATGAATGGATAGATATGCTCATTGTTGTAGTACGTCTTAGCAGACTCCACAGCCTTGAAACACAGAGAAACATGTAAAGTACGTGGTTAGTGATGAAAATCTGTTGTGGCCAATATGAAAAATAAATTCTTCCCCATCAACCACCAGGTGGATTAAAAAAAAAAAAAAAAAAAAAAAAAACGCATGGATTTTCCCACCCTCCTATAAAGTCAAATGATACTAACTTGTGACTACAGTCTGAGCTGCAGGTATCTGACTGCTGGGGTCCTAGCCTATATGAGCCTGTATATTAGTCGAATCTGATTTAAAAAAAACAAAACAAAAAAAACAACAAAAAAAAAAAAAAAAAACAACACCGCATTTAGGTCACCCTAACATGGTCCTGCTTTCCAATGGACACAAAGCCCAGGCAAACCTCATATGAGCCCTACAGACATCTAGCAGGTGCCTGAGCACCTCTAATTCACCCTGTGGGACATGGGGTCCTAAGCAGCATCCGCCCTAGCCCCCCAGCCCCAAACTAACAAAGTGCACCAATAGTTAGATGGCCTAGAAGGGCAACGGCTATCGTTGGGACGATTTCCAGCTGCAAACGTTGCTTATTGAGCAGCAATGATACTAGGTTATCAGTTCCGGTTCAGACAGGGTCACAGAAATACAAGCTCTAGGTCACAGAAATACAAGCTCAGCCTCAATACATGCAGCCAAAGACTCACAGGAGCTACGAAAAATATAAAGAAATACCAGTGTCTGTATCTGAGAGATGATGATTTTTTTTTTTTTTTTTTTTTTTTTTTAGCATTCACACTGCACAGATGTAGCTGCTTTGACTGAAAGGCTGATGATTAAAGCTAAACATGAAAGCCCCGGCACCTTGACATGGATCGAGAGAGGGTCTCCTTTGCCAATAGGTTCTTGATCTTCAAGGTCAGCAAGAGTACCCATTGCCATTGGATACCTGCAAGACAAGCAGTATAAGTTCAGGTCACCGAGCAGGAGTTGGTTTCAAGGTAACCGTAGCTGCAACTGTTTATCGTCTTTATCGTAACATACCTGTCCAAGTCTCCTCGCTCGTACAGCAACCAAAGCAGCCGCTACGATGGAAAGAAAAGATGTTTACAAGACAAGATCTTCTGGCTTGGGCTACTTTCGGAAACAGCACATGAAATCGCCTAGCTCACCTGCTGAAGTTGGAGCAGCTCGGAGCTGTCCGTGTGGAGATCTAAAGACGGGTTGATGGCACAAACCATGAACGCTACCTCCATGTTGCGGTTGCACTTCATGTAGGAGCCTTTCAAATACAGCCAGCTCTGCAGAGATAGATAAAACAGAAACATCTTGTCATCCGATAACATGTTCAAAGAAAGGACAGGTTTCGGTTTTTTAAACCAACAACACAAATGAACTTAGCTGAAAAAATACTGCAAAATTAAAAAAGTTCTATTCATGAACTGTTGTCGCCAAACAGGTCTAACTTGAGACATCATGTTGAATACCTAATTTTCCTATGAATGATAAAAATGCAATATAAAGGTGTAAACATGCTAGACTTACCCTCTCATTGACTCCAGCACTGACTGTCTGGCCTCTCCTGTCCTCATTGCCCTTGCCGTGCCATGTGACCTCAGCTGTTTCCTCACCCCCTTTGCCAAAGATTACCCAGGCATGGTCTTCAGACAGGGCCAGGTGAACATCCTTCAGCCCAAGAACCTGACATGCAGCCACCACTGCAAATGCCACGCCGGAGCTGTCCAACTTTGTGCCTGATCAGAAACAAAAACAGAGACGATCAAATGTTTTCGGGGCAAAGCACGGCTTGGCAAAGACACTGGTCAGCAACATGAAGAGACTGAAAATCTACACTGACAATTTATCATCTCTCTCAAATACCCCCAAAATGCCCAATAACAATCACACTAAAAGGACTCCAATCAGAACTGCCACCTAACTGCCCCTGTGCACAAATCTTACCTGTTATGAGACTGAACAGAGACTGAATATGAGCTCGGTCCTTGAAGTACGATCGGCTCAGGCTGTTCCAGATAACATCCGAGACCTTCTTCACGAGCTCTCTGCTCGAACCCGCGGCCGGTCTGCGGTACAGCGACAGGTCCACCGCGCCGCGGATCTGAGCCGTGAAGCGTTCGTGCAGAGCTGATATTAAGCCCAGCTCTACCGTAGGGAAGCAGGAGTTGAGACAGTCGCCTTTCAGGGGTTCGAATCGCACTCCAGGGACGTTGACAGGCACCACGCGGTTGACTGCCAGGAAGTGCTCGACGAAACCCAGCACCAGAGATAACAGGGCCAGATCCGGCTCTGGGTTTCCTAACTCGTACTCAAAGAGTTGCACCACGCCATCGATGCCCCGCAGGGGGAAGTGCTTCTTCTGAGCTGACCGCAAACCCATATCTGGGTGCTGGATTTTCAGGAAGGAACCTGTTTGCACTAGAACTACCTGGTGGATAAAGTACAAACATGCCTTTAAAACAAAAACAACAACAAAAAAGTTCACTACGACATTGATATAAGAAAAAGAAAGCAGGACATAAAGCATAAAGAGCACAATGGTAATAAAAGATGATGACAGGTTATAACCGGGGTTCGACGAACTTTGGAAAAGTTTCATGTCGGTACAAGAGCTGAAAGAAAAAGAGGCTTCAGGAGCAATCATTAACCACACTAAAAGAAGAAGAAGAAAGAGAGCGAGAGAGAGACCTTTTATACCTGTCAGTTCTTAACAGTTCCCCCTTGGGCACAATGTGTTTAAATGAGCGTGAGGTTACATAAAATAACTATCTTCACCAAACCACATGCGGACACAACGACATAAAATCCTAATTTATTTAAATAAATACATACATAAATAAATAAATCTCATGCCTAGTCACGTGCTCAGCGCGCACACGTGTTCCCGAGAGCAGCAATTTAATATTATTGTGGTGCATAAGTTAGTGGCCTTTTGGGACCAAATTATTCCCTATTTTCTAAAACAATACACACACACTTCATCTTCAAAACCAGAGAAGGAGTTGTGTTTTTGAGGAAATAAATTCCTCTATGCAGTTTTATTTATATGTATTTTTTTTCTTTTTTCCCCCCTGAAATGTTGACAGTGTTTGTTCCAGTGCCTTAAACACGTGCAGATCCGATGTCCAGTGTGTAGACTAAAACGTGGTACACTTCTTTCTTTTTTTGCGACATGTGGACCTGCGTTGTGATGAAGCAGGAGGATTTCCTGTAGGGTGTAGCCTCTGGAGATGATCGCAGCTCATTGATTTTTTTTATTTATTTTTTTCGATCAGTTGATCACTGTAAGATTCAGCTCGTAATAAAAGAACTCTCCTTCTTTGTGTGTAAAGAACATCTTCCTTGCACTTGAAGGTTCGGAGTAGAGGTTGTTACCTGACCTGGATCTACCCAAGACCTTTTCCTTTTACAGGGTTATCATCAGTAAAGCCATTCCTCGTGTCCTTCGATCATGACCGAGCAGTGCAGAGGTGTGGAGTGATGGTTCTCTCTGAAAGTACACGTTGTCCACTTGATCTAACACTCCTTGGCTCAAATTCACCCTTTTCTGAAATTCATCGGAGCACTTCTTGTCCGCAGAAAAGTTAATTTCCCCCCCCTTACTTCTGAATTAGAATAAAAGTCAGTCTTGCTGGAGCTCCATGCTTGCTTACCTGCCTGTTAAACTACCATAAACACGTGCTCTGAGTTCCCATAACTAATGAAAGCTATTCACTAGGCCACGAACTTATGCATCATCACCTAATATTACCCCAAACATCTACTATACTCGATTGCCTTTTTTGTTTTTTATATACTTAATCCTTGTTTTTTTCCCCCCCCTCTCTTATCCCCGTTTCTAAACCGTCTCTGTCATACACACCTGAGCTGAACATTAAGTTCACATGCTTTTGTTTTGTCCCTCGCTTTTGCCGCGCAACACAGTGAATCCAGATTAGAAAAACATCCAAGCGACATACAATATACCTTCCACACAGTGCCACATTTAAAAGCACAGACAGTCCCATCCGTGCTATGAGAAATCAGTTGCGCCAAGATGGCTGCGGAAGAACACGTGTACTTCCGGGTCAAATGTCACACGAAGGGGAAATTTTTTATTTTTCTGGGTGTGGCCAGGGCCTGTTTACTTCCTATTATTTTAGTGCTGTTGTAAAGAACTGACTGCAGATCAACTAAAAAATCGTTTTTGCAAATTTAGGATCAGAATTGAAAATATAATAATAATAATAAGAAGAAGAAGAAGAAGAAGAAGAAATAAATAATAATATTTTTAAATATTAAAAAGAAGTCCTTTCGTATTTCTTA
>JAOVYU010000051.1:15684803-15709859 GCA_025674565.1 Synodontis membranacea
TATATATGGTACCATCAAGTGTATCGCTTTTGTACTTTCAGCATGTGTTTACCTGAAAGCATGAATATAGGATACCTATAGTTTACCTTTAGTATACCTAAGCATGAATATAGTATAGTATATACCTTTAGTATACCTAAAATTTACCTTTAGTATACCAAAGCATGAATATATTATACCTTTAGTATACCCAAGTATGAATATAGTATTCCTTTAGTGTCTTGTAGTATACCTAAGCATGAATATAGTAAACCCTTAGTATACCAATATTATACCTAAGCATGAATATAGTAAACCTTTAGTATACCTATAGTATACCTAAGCATGAATATAATTTACCTTTAGTATACCCAAGCATGAATATATTATACGTTTAGTATACCTATAGTTTACCTAAGCATGAATTATAGTATACCTTTAGTATACCTATAGTATACGTAAGCATGAATATAGTAAACCTTTAGTATACCTATAGTATACCAAAGCATGAATATAGTAAACGTTTAGTATACCTATAGTATACCTAAGCATGATTTATAGTATATCTATAGTTTACCTTTAGTATACCCAAGCATGAATATATTATACCTTTAGTATACCTATAGTTTACCTTTAGTATACCTGTAGTTTACCTTTAGTATACCTGTAGTTTACCTAAGCATGAATATAGTATACCTTTAGTATACCTATAGTATACATAAGCATGAATATGGTATACTTATAGTTTACCTTTATAATACCCAAGCATGAATATAGTATACCTATAATTTACATTTAGTATACCTAAGCATGAATATAGTATTTAAATAGTGTACCTTTAGTATCCTATTGTGTACCTAAGCATGAATATAGTATACCTTTAGTATACCTATAGTATACATAAGCATGAATAAAGTATACCTATAGTTTACCTTTAGTATACCCAAACATGAATATAGTATACCTATAATTTACTTTAGTATACCCAAGCATAAATATAGTATACCTATAATTTACTTTAGTATACCCAAGCATGAATATAGTATACCTATAGTGTACCTTTAGTATCCAATAGTATACCTATGCATGAATATATTATACCTTTATGTATGTGTTGGACCTTAAAGGAAAGGTCCATCCTGAAACACATTAAATCAATTTATGTTGAAGTATTTTTGGTGAACTTAGTAATTCAGGTGTTAATTTGTACGAGTGCTTTATTTTTGTAGCCATTGTGCAATGCTGATGTCACAGGAGGACATTGCTAGCACAGTTATGCTTATGTTTGTTGGAAAATATTTCAGCAAACAGAAACATAAAGGCTCCTGACAACAAATGAGCCAAAGCTCCCCCCTGCATACCTTTTTATTTATTTATTTATTTTAACCAGTGCTCAATGTATCAGTGAGAAATCCAACATAAAATCGCATGAAGACAGCAAATATTGGGCGTAGTGTTCCAGACTGCAGCTATACATAGCATTTACTGCAAAGACACAGCTTAGCTGAGTTACAGCAAAAACTCAGTTTGGCTCATCTTATGTGAAAGTTGAAGTTTTGAACCTTATCTGTTTGAACTGAGTATGCAGATGATATGGTGTGAAGACAGTCAGTCTAAAGGACAAAAAAAAAAAGTGCTGAATCACTCTGTTTTTGTAGAGCTGAAGTTAAATGCTAAATCCCACTGGTCCCGCTATCCCGGTTGTAGAACAACATTGAGTTTAATTTAGGAAACTTTTAACAAAAGTGACCAACATATCAATGAGGAAAAAGTTTAAAAGAATTCAACTCCTTCTAAAATCGGCTATATTCTTGGCTGCCATTGAAGATTCCTGTATAATTATTATGATAGCATTACCGTGGGATCTTCTTTGGCAGCCAAAATTTAGGCTATTTTAGAATGTAATTGAGCTGAATTCTTTTAAACTTTTCTCATATTAATATGGGTGGATTTTCGCTTTATACGGATCAAAGACCTATAGGGTGATCCTAGTACCAAAAAAATAAATAAATAAAATGGTTAAATTGCACAGTTTTTTTTTTTTATTTAATATTGTGCACAAATGTGTCACCTATATAAATATGTATTTTTTTCCTCAGCATTTTGCTTACTTTCTATTTTTAGTGTTGTTGACATACAACAAGAGCACAAAAAATGTCATTCAGTGCAACGACTAATTTATGGAAAAATACACACGTAAGGAAAAATCTTAGCCATTTCAAATTTCTAAGTTTAGTTTATCTCCTACAAGATGTTTTTGCCACACAATATATTCTATTTAAACCCCAATCAAACTCCATTTTCTGTGAAGCAGGCCTGGATTCTCTTGCATTCACATGAAAAAAATTATATAAAATATATAATTTTTTTTTACAGTTATTTTAAGAAAATGTTTCTGTTGCACTGTATGATGATTTTCTGTTGCAAAAAGATGCATACATTCTCCGAAGTATCCTGTTTCGTCAGAATATTCATGACTTTTCATTTGTTTTTAGTTCTCTGTTAATTAAAGTAGCAGTAGTAGAATGAAAATATGCCAGTGGCACGTATACACCAAAGAAGAGCTTTTAAAGCATCCGGATGGAAGATAATTAAAAGCACACAACATGGGCATTCCAAAGTAAGATTCACAATACAGGTACAGAAATGTCCCCTTGGTGGTTGTTTCTAAGAGTGAACACTGGACCAAATGATCAACTCACCTGCATCTTTTTGAAACCCACAAGCCCTATATGTCATATATAAGGCAGAAGGGAATTCAGTTACAGGTTTTTGATGTATTGATTCAAGTATCAGTTGCATTGTTCATTACTTTGCCTATTGTTTTATTCATGCACTATTATTAAATTACATTGGAGTGCTGTCCCCCTCCCCTTTGTTTTACTGTTTGTGCTAGTACGTCATATTGATGCAGATATGGTAAATTATTAACCAGAATTTTATTTATTTGGAAAAAGAACATGCACTATTTTGAAAATTGTCAGTGCATGATGGCCCCTAAAGCATTTAAATACAAATGAATTGTACTGTGTGTCCAAACGTTCGGATGTCGAGGTTAGATGTAAGTTGTGTGATGAGTTTCTTAATGTAGGTAGATCTCTTTGCTGAGTTAGGTCTTTATAATTAGGGGTTGTTGTTTTTTTTTTTTTTTTTTTTAGTTTTGTAATTTGGTTCTCAGAGATGAAGCTGAACTTGTTTGCATGACATCTGTCACTCAGACCAGGCCCTTTTCACGTCCTTTTCAGTAATATGAGTTGCCTTGGCGCATATGAGGCACTTGAATCTGGGCCATTGTAAGATGTACTGGAAATGTGGATATGTACAACTGCTCATAGCATACTGAAGTTTCTGTCTTCTCTTGCATATTAGAAGCTAACCACATGGTCTCATCAGAATATGTGGGAGTTGTCCTATTAATCCTCAAGCAATTGGATTTACATTTGTTAAATGGTGTTCCTTTGAAGACCTAAATAATAGTTTTAGTTACTAGGGTGTTGAATAAGTTTGAGGCCTAGAAAATGTCTTTATTTATTTATCAGCATTTAAAAGCATGTGTCTTAGGTATTTTATCAATCAAGCATGGAGCCCAGCAAGATTCATATGTCATTGGAAACTGTTGGATGAAGGTGCAACACAATCAACTCAAGACGTTTGAATATGGATCGTTCTACTGTGTTAATGTGTCTGAATGCAATGGGAAAGATTGTGAAAGTTGGTAGGTGGTTCAAATGCACTTTCAGAGAGAACTAGAAACGGCGCACAAAATTCCTGAAGAAACTTTGAGATGGGCGTTGCCCGTGCAGAGCACAAGGTACAAGCGGCTGCGTCCAGGACTCGGTCACCGAGTGTCATGGCAAGTCTCACTTCATTTGGAACATGTCAGCTTATTAGCATGTCGGCATGCTAACATGGTAATGCTAACACCACCAGAGGTCACGTGGCAAGGTCACAGAGGATCATGTTGATGTCACAAGTTGAGTCAAGTGGCTCAACGGTCTGCTCGAGTGTGCCAGGTCATGTGGTGAGGTCACAGAGCATGATGTTGATGTCACAGGAAAATGGCCCCATATTAATTCAGTGGGAATTAATCGGAAAAAGGGACGAAATGGAGGAGTGATGCGAGGGGTCCCTTATAAAAGTAATAGCACACCATTCCCAGTTATGCTGGACGTTTTTCTAATTGCAACGCCATAGGTCCGCTGCATGGTTCGGGCCACATTATTGTCGAAAATTTGGGATATAAATAAATAATAAACGCGGTATAAGAATGGAGAGAAAAACACTTTCTCTCTCGCATTTCGGTCACCGTAGGCCGCACCGAAACATTCCATATGTCTAATCGTGCGGCTCAACGGTCTGCTAGAGTGTGCCAGGTTGTGTGGTCTCGAGCCCTTCGGACTCGAAACCACACCCCAGGAAGTAAATTTTGGACAATAGTAATATGTGCGTTGCGATTGCCATAGCAACGCCCATAAATATCACAACACCTGCACTGTTGCTCATGATCGAAAGAAAGTTTTCTGTGACTTCTTGTTACGGGGGATGAGAAATGGGTTTATTATGATAACCCACTAAGGAAAGGTGCTTGGGTAGATCCAGGTTAGGCAACAAACTCTACTCCAATAATCAATATTGACTGCAAAGAAGATGATCTTTGCAAACTGTGGAATTGCAAAGGAATTCTTTATTACGAGCTGCTCAATCACCGAACGTTACAATGATGTCAATTAACTGAAAAAAATCAATGAACTACGATCATCCAGATGCTACACACAACACAAGAAATCCTCCTCCATGCAAGGCTACATGTGGCAAAAGCAACAAAAAACACAATTTTAGGTTTTCCACATCCAGTCAACTCGCTAGACATGGCGCCATTGGATTTCCACTTGTTTAGGGCACTGTAACATAAACTCTCTTGCCAACATTTCAAAAAATTTCAAGGATATACCAAAGTACATAGATGAATTAATTCCCTCAAAACCCAAATCCTTCTTTGGCGACATTATTTATTTATTTATTGCCGGGTAAATGGCAGAATGTCGTAGAACCTGGAGGCGATTACTTTTAACACGAACTCTACGTATTGTTTTAGAAAATTGCGAATACATTTGCAGAACCTAAGTCTTGTTTAATTTAAATTTAAGTTTAAATTGTTCAAGGCCACGAGTGATGGTGTTGGTCTTATAACCCTGTAGATAACATAAAATCAACAGTCTGCCTTCAGGCTATCAGTAATTTTTTATTGAAAAAGATAAACCTATTTATAATTTACAGTCCAACATTCAGTTAGCTGCATCAAACAGGTGGCCGAGAATACTTTTTTCCAAGGAACTGGTGTGCCAGTTGTGCACAAGTTGGTGAACTTTTTTTTTTGGTGAAGTTGTGCACTTTTGATTTTTTTTTTTTCACCCACTGTGCCATAGTGTTTCATTTAAAGAAGCTCTTGACTAAAAATGGCATTTTTTTAAAATTACATTTTCCTGGGTAGATGATTCCAGTTATATAGGTTAACGTGTTGGTACAAAATTTGATTTGACTTTCAATTTAAACAGACTTCAAATTCGGCGAGTGTTAAATTGGATGGTGAATTTAGTTAGTGATATCACTAAATAATCTCAGTGCCATTGGACCAGTCTTTAACAAGTTAAAGGACTATGTGGTGTCTGGAAAATGTGTCTGCAGGACCTGTGTATAAGCTAAATGACTTGGCTAATGTTGAACAGATGCATACAGAGGACAAGTAAACGGAAAGGGGGAAAAAAAAAAACCAGTGCTGACATAGTTTGCACTGCAAATCCTTGCAAAGTGTCTGTTCATGATCTCTTCTTCTAAGGTCTATGTGATGTGTAGTTATCTATATCAAGGTGCGCTGAAGCTGAACTGGTAGCTTATGGTGGCTCGAAACCTCATGCATTTCTGATTATGGTTTGTATTGATGTGCCTCGCCACTGGTATTTATAAAACAATCCATATTTAGTCAGATACTGAAATGCTACCTTTGATAAATGTGCGCTGATTTACTAGCATACCTGATAACTTATCTAACTTTGGTGATGAACAAAATAATTTTCAGCATATTATTCAGAAATAACTTGCCAAACCGGTCGTAATTTTGAGCTTGTTATACTGCAGGAATGTGACACATGTAAATCTAGACACGATGAAATGAAATGAAATCCAACTCATTTCTACCACTGAACAATGCTTACTAGCAGTTAGCTGATTAAATAACCTGGACATGAACAAATGATTTTATTTATTTATTTTTTTGTTATTGAAGCCTGCTTTATTAATGCTGAACTTTGAAAAATGTCATTCTTGACTTTGCTGATTTGGATTGGTTTTATTCATGTAAATGTACTTTATTTTGTAATGTACAGATTAACAACTTGTTCTTTAGTCTTTGTTACCTTGCATCTGTCTTAACCTTGCTCATTTTTTTTTTTTGTATTGACTGTTGGAATTCATGTTAGCCTTCAGATTGGGCTAGGTGTGTCGAAGTGAAACTGGATGTTGCATGGCGTGGTCCAGGGTGTGTCCTGTAGTGAAAAGAAGCTTACGGTTGGGTGAGGCGAGAATGTTGCGCGGCAGGTCCGCACTCCTAAACTCCGGCTTGTTCCACTTGTCCAGGTTAGGGTGCGGATGAGCCAGAGTTGCTGTCTGGCTGCAATGCACAGCCAGTGCAACTTGCCCGACTTGTGATTGCTACATTACTGGACTAACCTGCTCCTGTCAGAGGTTCACTCCACAAGTCTGTCGCACCTTGAGTTCTTTGGGGTTGTCAAGATGGAGGGATTATGAAGTATAAAGGCCTAGTGCTTCTGTGTTTGAGATTTTTGTAAAAAAAAAAAAAAAAAAATATATATATATATATAGTAAAGACCGATTCTTAAAACCGGCAGTGTTTTCAGTATCTCAGAAAATGGCTTCTCTGTGTAGATTACATAACTCTTGCCCTTGAGGCATTACATAGTTGCTTGTTTGTGTGTCATTGGAAACTCTGGCAGGAATTTGAGGATGCATCGATTAAATTTTTGTTCTGCATTGGCTGATAAATTGCATAGAAAGCTGTCAGGATGTTCTCTAGGAACATGATAACTTTAGGTAAATATACTTTGCTAGTATGTGTGTTTGAGCTTCCCTATAGTATGAAGTCTCCTAAACTGACCCTGACTTTTAAAGGAAGTTGCGTAGAAAAGTTTGATTTGGTTTGCTGTGAATGTAATCACAAGAGACAGGTAAGAGGGCTCATATTTGGGCATTATCCATTTTTTTATTTTATTTAAAAAAAATTTTTTTTTAGAGTATAAGAAGGTTCTTGACTCTATTTTCCTCTCATTCTTCTGTCCTCTTTATTTTTTCAGATTCCTTTTTTTCCTCTTCGCCTGTATCTCTCATTCAGTCTCCTCAAGGCAAGTGTATAGTTTTCTTCTGCTGCTGGCCTGCTTTTCTATCATTTTTCCTTCTCTCCTCTATATCGTCTTCTATTCCACCTCTTCTACGAATGCCATCTCTTGCTCGGCTGCAGCTGCAGTGCTCTCAATCCCTCTCTCTAGTGCCACCCTCCTGAATAGGTAACTACACCATTGCAGGCAGGCAGGCAAAGTGAAACTGTTTTGGTCACCCAGAGTACTCCACCTCGTTAAAAGAAAAATGAAGCAGAGGACAGGAATGCAACTGAAGGAGCCATTGTTTCATTCATGGGAACAGCAGTAATTATCAGATCCAAAGCCATGTAGGCCATGCCTGTAGTTATCCATTTACTTTGCAGTGAATTCTCTCTTTCACGTCGCTGCTTATAGATTTTGGACCTAACTGTAATTTAAAATGGATATTCACTTTCAACCTTAGATGTCAGCTTGGCGCAGTTGGAATTCTGCTCAGTAGCAATCTCACTGGCCCTGTAGTATGACTTTTCATTGGTCTCCCGGTGCCCCCCCGATAGCCCTGCTTTTTGGAAATCAAATGAAAATCAGGTCTCACCTGTAAACAGGCATTTTGGTTATTGTAATCACTGTCCATAACCTAGTTTTGAGTACTTCCAGTATTCAAAATAAGAATGTTTTTTTTTTTTTTTTTTTTTCTTTTCACTTTGTATTGTTGATTTCGAAGAAAAGGATGAATATATTTTCAGTTGTCTTGTATGGGCATCGCTCCCCAGAATTTAGCATTGGCTACGAACAGGAAAGCAAAGCCCTCACAAATGCTTGAAATGTGCTCTTTCTTAGTCTCTCAGCAGCAGGCACTTAGTAGAACAGCATTGCTGTGGGTCTGGGATAATCCCAAGATTCCTACATTATTTTAATACTCCAGAGTTCAAGTTCACTTTGTATAAGAGCAGGATCCTAAAAACGGATCAGGTCGGTATCCCAAGGGAACCCTGTCCTTGATGTTCCTCCTCGGCCACTGTGTATGGAAGCGCCTCCTTCCCATATCGTATGGTATTGCAGGTAGAGTGACACAGGGAAGGGATCGACCAAGACGCCTGCTCCAGGCTATCCCCTCCATGGCTAAGGCTGCTAGCTAAACATTTCTGCTTATGCATGCAATATCTTACCACAAGATATGATAAGAGTTCTCAATAGTCGCCTTTTAGTTATTTCATTATTAACCATTTTGTCTCATGCCTGCTCTCCCATTTTGGAGTGATAACAGAAACTCATGATAGTTTTTATATTGAGGAAACGACTGCAACAGCAGGGATACCTGCAAGCATTGAACAGTATTTTCTCTTTTGGACTTAGACAGCATGCACTGTACAGCTAGTGTATATACTCTTTCATTTAGGATGTCTTTATGACCCTGACAGCCATTTTGAATTATTCATTTGTGTGTGGTAATTCTGCACTACCTATCGCAGTTTAAATGCATCATCAGTGTTAAAGGGGACACTTTTGCTTTATTTTAAGGGGAAACATTCCATAATATTCGACTAATAATGTTCACTTTGTAAAGCAACCATCTTTCATTCTGTGTTATTTAGATTCTTGAAGCATGCATTATCCAACTGGCATGCAAAGAATAAAGGCGATCCATTAAACCTTGCAATGCATGACTGCTTCAGCTGCACCAAAATGGATGCTAAACATCCTGGGAATGCTGTTTAAAGTACAAGACTGCTGCTGATTGCTAAAGTTTTTGGGGCCTGTCTTTGGCTCAGAATAACGCCCAAGGAAAGGTACATTTTGAAAACACTTGAGTTGGTCAAATTAAATGCATATGAAGGTGAACCGTTTGCATTCACCTGAGCTCCAAGTATGGCCCTCCACTTTAGCATATCTGTATGAAAATAGTGTGTGCGCCTTGATTTTTGCTTCCTCCCAACTTTCCCTCTCTTCCTCCCTACTTGCTTAACGGATGCAGACAAACGGGTGGCACTGGACTCTGAGAAGCCATCAGAAGGTGTGCCTACCTCACTTCGCTTTTCCTCCCAGCCAAGTTCATTTTCTCCTGTGACATATGGAAATGATGGCTCCAATCCCTCAACTGGCATCAAGGATCGTAGTTTCCAAGAGAAACGGGATCTTTTTGAATCCTCAGTTGGATCGCAGAAACAAGACTCTTCCCCTATAAAGATCTCTCCTGTGTCTGAGCGAATCAGAGCACTGGAAGCTCTGGCTGCAAAGCAGAATGATTCTGATTGGAGTAATGCAGGGTTTCCCCATTTTAGAGAGCGCCACACTGAAAAGTCTCATTCCGAGACGCATGGCATCACTCTTCGTTCATCCGTTAAGAAAAAGCCCACATCAAGTGAACAAGATTCTCCAGAATCTCCCTTTGAGATCCTTGGTGATGCCAGGCGTGGGAGTGACTTTGAGGATACCGCTGACTGGATGAAAGCTCATTTGCCGCCAGCTCCTAACTTCAACATTGGAGAATCCGACTTTGATGAAATGAAAGAGTCACCTTTAATGCCCGAATGTCCATCTGATGAGACAAAGAGCAAAGATACAGATGTACAAGGAATTCCTTCATCTTTTGTAGGTGTACCTGATGAATTCATGGACAACCCTGATGATATGTCTAAACCAACGAATGATGATTCTAATCAGTCAAAGCAAGACGCTATTGAGGACGAGTCAGAATTCGATCTCAGATTTTTACCTACAGCCTACATGTGGGACAAACAAGAGAAATCTGACATGGATATTCAAGACCAACCGTTCCTTTCCGAAGCTCAGGACTCGGCGATAATTGCATCTGCTGCACCTCCTGATGGGTTTGAGGCTCCTTCCATAGAGTCTCCAGCTCCTGTTCCCCAGGATGACTCTAGTGCAAAGCAACAGTCCGCCACTCTTGGTGTGTGCTCAGAGGGTGTAGAGATCCTTGAAGCCGACAGCTCTGGTGAATCGGATGATACAGTTATTGAAGATGCAAGTGGTGTCAGTAATGAGGATGCTACGGAGTGTGGAATTTCTACAGACAGGCAGACTATTCCAAACGTACAACAGAAACAGACCATTCAGGTGCCCATTATTAATGTAATTGAAACAGAGGAACAGGTGCTCAGTGATTATGAAGTGGAGCATGACGAAGAGGAAGACGATGAGCAGAGATACCAGATAGTACAAGAACTTCCGACAGAGGCTCCACAGCCATCTGAGGAGCTTTCAGATGTTTCAGGAGCAGAAATTGAAGAGCATGCTTCCAAAACACAAGACATCTCCTTGCAGGAAAATATCGCAGATTCTGACGGAGAGTATTCTCCAAAACACAAGACAATCAGTGATGATCTTAGCAATGACATGATTAACCAGACTTCTCTTCCCTCTGAAAGTTATAGCTCTGAGGACTCTCGGACACAATCAGCAGTGCCACAGAGTACAGATGAAACTTCCATAGAATCGTCCTTCAAGGACGTGAAATCAGACAACACTACAGAAATTGTACCTGACCTCCCACCTAATTATGAGGATCTCTCAAATGATTTTGAGTCCAGTGACATCGATACATACCTGGATCATTATACTAGTGAGGAACTTGCTTTAAAAGATCAGTTAAATTCTGGTGTGTTTACTGTAAATAGTACGAACGAGTTACTTAAGTCTAACTCTCTTCAACAAAGTCAGAATAATCCCGTGCTTGCTCTGCAGTCATATGACGAAACTGCTGGTGAGACTGTTGATGAAAGTAGGCAGAATTATAATATCGAACCTGCTAACATTTCAGCAGATGTCCCTGTGGAGCCTCTGATTACTCAAAATAACATGCCAGATCTTGAATTGGACGATCAGAGCGTCGACATTGAGGACAAGAATACGATAACTGATTCAGGGAGTTTTTCTTTGATTGAAGAGGAGGATTACATGACTAGGCATGAAGAAGAGATGCCCTCTTTCCAAGAAAGCATGCCTGCTCAGTTTCCCTCTTTTCATAATGATCCATCAGGCAGTGACGTGATCTCTGATTTCGTGGCCAATGACGTAACTGAGGGACTATTGCTGACCAATACTGGACAAGACGAAATAGTCCAGAATGATGATCTACATGCACAGATATCTCCAGAGGCCACATGCAAACCTGAGCCGGTTGAAGCAGAAACTGAGCAAAAAGAAATAGTCCAAAGTGATGCTGATGAACAGATATCTGAAGAACCTGCAAACATACCTGAGCCCATTGACACAGAAACTGAACAAGATGAAATGATCCAGTGCAATGCTCTAGATACACAGATATCTCCAGAAATCCCAAGCAAACTCGGATCCACTGAGGCAGAATCCTCTCCAACAGCTGCAACGGATAGCTTTGTGGAGTTTATGAGAGAGTGCTTGAAATCGCAGCAGGATGAGGAGCCCCAGAGCCTTGGTTCAGTACAGACCACTAAGGAACCTATATCTGTAGCTTCTTCTCCCCTTGCTATGATCATGGACTTGGAGCAAGAGTGCCTTACGGTCTGTGCTTTGAAAGAGCTTGGGAGTAGTCCTGAGAAACAGGATGATATCAGCATTCCAAAAAACCTTCCAGTCTCTTCCGAGTCTTTAATTTGCCAAACTCCTTCTCCGAATGAGAACCAGCCAGATGCCTCGCTAACCAAAGAGATAGAGGCAATCGACATCTGGGTGGCAGAAGCCTACCACCTTGCAGAGCATGTCTTGGCACTAATACTAACCCACCTGACAGGTAAAGTCTTCCATTTAGGCTGTCAGCCTGCTAACCCTGCACTCAAAGAATGCCCTAATATACTAAACATACTCTCAACATCTCTTAACAGTTTGGAATCTACAGTATTCTCATACTCAGTTGCAGGCTTTAGGGAAAAAAAAAAAAAAAACGTTTTATTAGAAAGATGTTTGAGTATTAGAACCATTTTCATCGGATTTGTCAGCTCTAAAACAAGTACGACCACCAACAAATTGGTTTAAGTGCCAGTGTCGTCGTCCCCAAATGTATCGTAGAAATCACTCCTACACAGTTACATCCTTAAAAACCTGCCAGAGTGGTTGCATCCGAAAACACATCCATTTGGTAACAGTTTGCACAAGGCAGAAGGTTGGTGTTTCTGCCTCATGCTATGTTATGTCTGCTGTTGGTTGTGAAGGCCGCGCATAATCTCGGCTGCACTAAATTCCACAGTGATATTTATAGGATGTTCAGAAATCCGTAGAGACTTCAGTACAGCTAGAATGAGTACTGGAATGTGATGAAGACAGCAGGAAACTAGGTAAAGCTTTTCTCGCCCTTATTGGTGACTGAGCGCTCGAGTTTGTAATGGTCACATAGAAATGCTGCCTTTTACCCTGAACAGCTTTAGACTGGAGATGTGTAGAGATATAAATCAGCAGTAAAGAAATGAAAAAAACAGCACCAGGCTTCAGCGACCTGTTTTACTCTTTCAGGGATGTCTGTAAAGGTGCCTCTGAGAATTACAGGATTATCCGTTCAGGAGGATTTGTTTAAATGGCTGTGCCAAATTTGATCCCTCCCCAGTTCTTGTGGTTCAACCAGTCAAACGGAAAAGTGCGATTTGTGCTTTTTATGGATTTTGTTGCAGATTAGAATCAGGAGCATTTAGCACCACATTTCTGGCAAATACAAACGTAGCTCTGAGCGACGGCATGCTGAAGCCATTGCTATTTTCAGTAATGTACTTTTAACTTTTAAAAATGGCACTTTTTAGTTTCCGTGCTCCTCCGTGCGTGTGCTATGGCTGTGTGTTTTTTTTTTTTTTTTTTTAAATGTCTGAACACACATGGCCATGCACCCACGTTTATATAAAACGGCACCTGTGCCTTTAAGAGCTTAACAGTGCTGCTACTGAAAAGAGGCCACTGCAGTTCGGCTACCGCTTGGGACGTGCTGGTGTATCTGGGGCCGCTTAGGAGAGCAGGGGCGAGAGGGAGGGATAATGAATGAGCACTCAGTCCAGGCTGGCTCCCTCTGGGCACTAGCAAAGCATGCTGGGAGAGACTCAGACCCCTGCAGTGAGCGAGAAGGAAACCCCATGCTGGTGCTCATTGTTCGTCTCTGAGCATCTGAGATGGAGCAGCGAAAACAATGCTGTGCTTTCTGAGCCTTTGAATCGTTGGCTTTGGTCCACTGTGTTGCAGTTGTCATGATGACACATTTTTGTAAACATTTTTTAGCATGTGGCTTTATGTGTGTACTAGCGTAATGTTTACAGTGGATGGATTGCAGTAGATATCCTGAAATAACACATGGAGAATATGAAAGCAAAATTTATCCTTTAAAGAGGAAATAAGCTTTATTCTTCAATGGGTCAAGTGATCTGACATGGACGTATTCGCCTGAAATACAGTTTTCAGCAGTAACATGATCCCTGTAAGTGTATTGGATCTTGTAAGGAATAAAACATCGTGATGCAAAGCAGTCACCGTCGCCACCCCAAAGTCGATCGTTTTTGTATAACAGCAAAGTGTTTTATTTGTCTTACAACCCCGTAGTTATATTTTAACACATCATATTTTTACATGTCTTTGTTATCAGGGTTGTGTAAGTTCTTGGCCTAGTGAATATCTTTATATATCAAACCTCTCTGTAAAAGCAGGTGTTTTATGTAGTTTATCAGTCAAGCTTGGAGCCCAGCAAGATTCATAATCGTCGTTGCCTTTCGTTCTTATTCAGTAGTGGGGGGAAAAAAATGGAACGAGACGAAATTTGCAACGTTTTTGGCAATGCTTCAGTTGGTAGTTCTGCAGTCATTACCCGCTGTTTCGAAAAGGTGAATTCAAGCTAGATGATAAGTCAAGAAGTGGTGGACCAAAGGAAATGGAAGACGAGGAGCTGACACGATAGCTGGCCGAGACGTTTGAATATTGATCATTCTGCCGTTCTAAGTTGATTTGTCGCCATTTCTATGGCAATGGGAAGGATTCTTAAAAAGTTGGTAGATGGTTTCTCGAGCGTTTTAAGAGAGAAACATCGCTCAGCAGCTTGACACATGCATTAAAGGTGCATTATATTTTTATCATGAGCTGCTGGATCCTGGAGAAACTCAACCGACGAACGTTACAGTAATCAACTGATCAAATTAGCGGCAATTCACAAAAGAAAATCGGCAAAAGTGATAGAAGACGTGATTTTAAGCCTTGCCTGGGAAGTTTTACCACATCCAGCCTACTCACCGGACATCGGATTTCCACTTGTTTAGGTCACTGCAACATACACACAAAAAAAAGTCGAGGATGTACAGAATTGCATCGATGGATTAATTTCCACAAAACTCAGATCCTTCTTTCGCTACGGTATTCATGCTTTGCCAGATATATTGCAGAAAGTCGTAGAATCTAATAGAATTACTTTGAAGTCTAACTATTGTAGAAAATCGCGAATAAAGTTTCTTCTAAAAGGCCACAAGCTTATGCATCATCCTAAGACATTGAGTTATTTCTTTAACTGGCCTCTAATTTTGTCTCATGAGGTTAGCTTTAGATCGTGTACAGTGTCAATCTTACAAGTCGCTCTGAATGAGTTATGACTATAGGAACAATATCATATTAGAAGGAGCACATTAACATAAATCTGTGATTTGTATTACAGCCAGAACTGTTGTCAGAACTGCTGTTATAAAAAAGATTAATCAACACCTTCTGATCATTCAGATTCAAGACTTTAACAGTGCTTTTTTTTTTTTTTTTTTGTAAAATATCATAATTAATGGTGTGTTCCTAGTCGGTGCTTCTGACTAGCTCACACCAGTGATTTGAATAGATTCCTTTAAGGCACTTTAAATGCACAGGCTTCTGTGTGCTGTGTAACTGTATATGTAATACATAGCTAGAGACCAGAGTGTGGAGAGCAGCTTGAAATGCAATACGTGCTTGCATGAGTCAGATTGTGCTGAAGTGTCCATGGGGTCATCCTAGAACAGATAAGCGGAGTTCTTATTTGGAACCAGAGATGGATGTTGCAAGGTTGTGAGAGAATTCTGCAACGCTGAGCAATCTTGATGGCTCGAGAATGTTATTCCAATACACGAGTGACACTTGAGCGTGCAAGGTTCACTGAGATGTTGAAGTACGTGTTACTAAAGGCGTCGCCGCACGTACAGACTGCCGTATAAGACTTTCTAAAAAGGTTCCTTTAACACTTCAGTGGAGGCCATTTTGAGAACTCTGACTTACATAACGGACCCACACAGAAAATTGTCACTTTGCTTTTCGTGTCAAATTGGTTAACTATTATAAAAATCATGAATGGTTCTAGTACAGGTTTGGGCCAGTCTGTGCATGATTTGTATTAATTGTTTTCTCTCATCTCTCATTCTCACCACACATACCAACGTGCCACACTACATCCTTTCCCATGAACATGTCCATGCACACACACACACACACACACACACACACGCATTCTCTGTCTTGCAGTGCATGACTTGGTGTACTGGCGGGACCCTAAAAAGACAGGCGTGGTGTTTGGCGTTTCCCTGCTCCTGCTGCTGTCTTTGGCAGCGTTCAGCGTGATCAGCGTCATCTCCTACCTGCTCCTGGCACTGCTCTGCGTCACCATCTCCTTCCGTGTCTACAAGTCTGTCATCCAGGCCGTGCAGAAGTCCAACGAAGGACACCCCTTCAAGTAAGAAAATGAATCTGACTCTGAGATGGTCGTGCATAAGAAGTGCTCCGGCCTCATTATCTCATGGGTCTTCATGGTGGAAGCCAATTAGGGTGGGGAAAAAAAAGGTGCAAAACTGGTTATAGTTAGAAAAAGCCAGGACTTAACCCTCACCCAGCCTTTTATTACTCATTGCCCTGATTTTACCATTTGATCTAGACAAGACCGTAAGTAAACACTGAATGAAAAGAATTTCTCAGGGTACTTTGACGCATCCAGGGTTTTTGTCTATTTAAGCCTTCTTTTTTTAAGAAAGCGTGTATAAGAAAGCTTGCAGAGATAATTGCGGGTGTGCCTGCACTCAGTAGTTTTGTAGGAATGTAGCTGCTGGGATAATGAGGTTTGACCCGTATGCTTGTGGCAGGGAACTGATGGAGAAAGATCTCAGCCTGCCTCCCGAGACCTTCCGCAAGCACGTGGACACGAGTCTGACCTACATCAACTGCGCACTCAAGCAGCTGAGCCGCCTCTTCCTGGTCGAAGACTTGGTCGATTCCGTCAAGGTCAGTACTTTGGAATTCAGCAGAAAGCTAAGCAGGTCTCTGTCCGCCCATAGGATTTATTCCTGATGCGCATTTTTGCTCAAGACGATAAAATGCATCAAATGATAAACTTTGTCAACATGACATCCCACACGCATTGCTACGCTCAGTGAAATCTGTAACGCGCACCCTTTCTGTATGTGCGAGATCTGTTTGATCATGTGACGACAGCGAGTGGGAGCCGGTGGTATTCGGAGGAAATAGCGCAGAGATTTTAAAGAGCTGGAGGACTGACCTAGAACACACTGCTCTCCAGAGAGAAAGGAGCGGTTCACAGATTCTATAATTGGCTGCCTTGTCATTATGTCACGTTCGTGCACAATAAAACTCATAATGCGAACGATTACTACCAGTCTTCAGTTCGGGCCTAGTTTTTTTTGTTTGTTTGTTTGTTTGTTTTTTTTTATGAATCTATTCTGGTTTCATGACAGTTCAGTTTATTTACCCAGCACTTCACTAACCATGTGCGTTTTCTTGCTTGCCTTTTGATTCTTTCAGCTGGCCGTGGTCATGTGGCTGCTGACGTACGTAGGTGCCGTCTTCAATGGCATCACCATCCTCATTCTTGGTAAGCTTCAACATATTTGGGAAGCACTGTGCTAGGTTTAAGGGTGATCTTTCAGAAATAAATCATGACTAATACTTCAAGTCAAGTTTATTAGAAAAGTATTTTTTTTCCTTCTGTTTTTTTCCAGTGGACATCCTTGCTTTTACTGTACCACCACTGTATGAGAAATACAAGGTAAGTGCACTCTCGAGTTTGTTGTTTTTCATTAACCACCTCGTTGGAGGTTATTCTTGTGTCCCCATTCACTCCCCTTTCCTCCACCCCCCCCCCCCCCCGAAAGTCATGCCGTGACCTCAAAACCATGATAACCCACTATTGTGTCCCACAGTGATCCGAAATGAAAGCATGCAACACTTCAAATCTGACTTTAAATGTGTTGCCCATTATCTGTTTTTATCTTTAATCTGTGCCTTTTCTCCCTTCAGACCCAGATTGACCGCTACATTGACATTGTACGCACTCACGTTAATAATGCAGTGGCCAAGTAAGTTTCTTCTGATTATCTAAATATTCAGTGTGCTAAATATTCAGTGTATGAGACAAGTTAATTATAGCAGCTATAAACAATCTCTCCCTCACCAGCCTTTTACTCTCTAGAATTGAGTAAGGAAAAAAATGAATAAATAACTAAATAAAAAAATGTAAAAAGTTTGTTGTGTTCCTAAACGCAAAGTCCTCTCTGTCCTAAGGAGATAAGATGTAACTTAAAGGAATACAGTCGACCCTCGCCACTTCGCGCTTCGAATTTCGCGGCTTCACTCTATTGTGGTTTTTTCAATTACAGTATATTCATTAAAAAGTTGATCGAGACAGTGAAAATGCGGGTTGCTCTCGGTTGTCTTGAGTCAATTATTTTAATTTATTTTTTATTAACTTTTTAATAATGTTAAAAACCATATTTAGAAGGTGGTAAACAGGTTTTCTGTGCTGTAACTACGCGGAAATACTACTTCACGGAAATTCACTTATCACGGTAGAAATTCACTTATCGCTTATCTGTTTGGAACGGATTAACTGCGATAAACGCGGGTTTACTGTATTCTGTTTCAGAAAGGCTTCTGACTGAAGCACTAAGTCTGGAGACTCCTTCCAAACATGTTAAATAAATATCCCATTACAGATAGCCTTACAATGCCAGTATTTATCATTTGTTTAGTTGTTAATACATTTTTTAAAACTTAAATTATTCTCAGTCTTTGTGTGGCACTTGTGCCAATACATTACTTCAATACTTGAAGTAAAATGTAAAGAAGAGGAGTTCTCTTATATTTTCAGTTTGAAATTAAGCTAATTACCCAAAGCATTGTTTTATAACCTTTTTTTAAAAAAAAAAATTATTAATGCATATTAATAACGATTTGTTTACATTCAATTTATTATTTGTTAATGTCATTCTTTTTTTTTTTTTCTCTCTCTTTTTAACCGACCAGGATTCAGGAGAAGCTCCCCAAAGCAGCGAAGCGCAGTAAAGCAGAATGATGCACCTCTCTGATCCCTTTATGACCACCTTCCAGAATCCCCGTATCTCTAGCTTCTACCCCTCCCCAGTTTAAACCTTTCCTCATAAAACCTCTTACCAGCCATGTGCACTGAACCAGCTTGGTCTCTTTCAAATCTCTGAAGCTTCTCACTATTCCGCAATGTTAACTCTGAAGCTTAATCCGTGAGCATTAGGGAGGACGCTTTGGTGAAGACGCTTACTGACGCTGGTGACCCAAATGCAGGAAACGATGTAATTCCGTAACTGGATGTCCATTTATGGCACCCGACTTTGGGCAGGTTGTGTGAACTAGATTGAATCTTGTGACCTGGTTTTGGTTTGCGTCCTAACAGCTGGCGAAATAAAGACAAGGGTTTGACTTGAAAACAAATGTCTGTGCTTGAAAATAACTCCGAATAAATGAAATAAGAAGAAAAAAAAAAGTCACGTGAAGAGAACGGGTAGAAGAAACCAGGACCGATGTGTTTGCGTCCACCTTAAAGATACCTACTGATTTATTCTGAATCTGTGACACACTGTTACTAGGCTCGCACATACAGATCAATTAGGATATGGACACCGCACCAGCTGGGACGATTCGCTCTAGTTCGCTTTCCTGTTAATTTTTAATTGTGTTTGTATATATAGTAAGATTACAACGAGCTCTTTTTTGTGAAGAAGTAGTAGTTTGCGTTGCTTTTTATATTTAATATCAAACATCGTCTGGCGTCTGTTTAAGGCTCTTTGTTCACATGTAAATGTGTTATGATTATGACTATTAGGTCACATATAGGGTAGCTGCTCTTGATTCCCCAGGCTGGCATCTTAAAGATTAGTATTAATATTCTTATGCTCGAGTTATCTGTATAGAATCTTCAGAGCTTCGGAATCGTGGAGACGAAGGTTCTGCCCGTCACCGCTCCGAAGAGAACGAGGAAGAGGTGTGATTTGTGTTGGCGCCCCATATAAAGGTGTTTTTTTGGTTGTTGTTTTTGTTTGTTTGTTTTTTTGCTGATCTGGGATCTGCCTTCTGGCAAACAAGGCCTCAGGTCGGCATTCAGATCAGCAGAAATGACACCAAGTACAGTAGGTGGTCCTGAATTGGTATATTAAAGGTTTTGTTAGTTTAACACATGCCAAAAGCTGGAAACATATTCTTGTTAAGTGAATTCGTTTACACAGTCGGTTTCACAAGAAAGTGTGCTGTTACTATTAGAGCTATTGTAACACGACTAATGTGGCTTCATGCATTCACGTCTATAAGGGCCATAAATATAAGACGAGAAATCTCGATGCACTTTGCTCATTGCCTGCGCTCTATATTTGGCACTGGATATTCTACCCGATCTTGCTTTAAACGTACCTGGAAGCACTCTTTAATCTTAGGCTTCAGTGTCGCCTGTATTTATTAATGCACCAACGTATAAAATGAGCACCGGATTCATAGAGTAACTACTGCTAATACTACTACACAAGTCTACCAACTGCTGAATGTCTCGTACTAATATTTATATATGGAATTCTGACTGTCGCATACAACCCTGCGTGTTCATGTTGGAAACCGATCCCAACGCAGTGCAAATTCTGCTTCGTCTGGATAGATTCATGAAGGTTTAGTTCCCAGAACATGGCACTGATGTACAAAACACAATATTTCACCCTTGAAGCTTGACTTTAGGCTCTGAGTCAGGATCCTGAATGTTTATTTAGGCCTTTAAAGTGTCGTCCCACTCACCCCCCCCCCTTTTTTTCCCCCCATATATGCATGCAAATAGCACACCCAGAAACACTCATGAACAGGTGAAAGTGTGCATCTTTCTTCTATACCCATGTCCTTGTGTTGCTGAACCAACATGCCTTGTGTAACTCATGGGTGTGGTGATGCTTGAAGAATAGGATAATTGTTTTAAGTTTGAAAATTTCCTTTCCTTTCCCAGCACTTAAAGAAATACTTTTTTTTATTATANNNNCATTCTATATTGACAGTGTGTATATTTCTCTTTAGTGTTTCAGTTATAAACCTGCATATTTTTTAACTTAATCCTATAATCTGTCAGCATGTTCGCTGTCGTTTCTTTTGGAGTTTCTCTCTTGGGGAGGGAGTTACAGCTGTTTTCTTTTTGTTTTGTTTTTTTGTTTTTGCTTTCGAGTCTAGATGTGATAACTAATATCCATGTTCACTTTGTTAGCAATGAATTAAGTTAATCTGGGAGCTTTGGAAAATTAAATGGGGGATCCATGCAATTGTCAACGTGAATTAATAAAAATGTTTAAAAAAATTATTTGTTTTTCATTCAGTACATCGGTTTGTGTGCGTGTCTGTGTGTTTAAGAGAATTCATCAGCAAATATTGCCAGTTTTGGAAATAAGAAACACGATTTTAGTATATTCCAAGTTACAGAAGTGTGTGTGTGTGTGTGTGCATATACAGAATGTATGTTTTTTTTGTTTGCAGCTAGTATAGTGCATAATGAAGCATGTCAAAGGTCCATGGGTTTCTGTTCACAATGGACTGCCAGGATTAAGATTAATCATAGAGATGCTTTGCCTTTGACATATGATAGAAGTGTGATCATTCGAACATCGCCATCTGGAGTAAAAAAAAAAAGACACCACTGAGTAAGAAAACAAAACAAAAGGCAAGTATTTAAATAACAAAAAAAGACTAATTTTGCTTTACCTTTTCACAACTTCCACTTCACTTAAATAAAAGCACATAGCTGCCTTCACTTCCACGTAATTACATAAGAACTTGACTGAAATTGGTTGCATCGGTTTACTCAGTTTATAGAGAATTTAATTGCATCTTTTAGATTATAGTCAGTGGTCAAGTCACTTTTAAAAAAAAAAAAAAAAAAACACCGAATCTGCCGGATAGATAGCAAGCCCCAGTTATTACACACTCCCTGAGATGGACTTGTGTCCCTCATTTTATTTATGATGCAGCAAAGGGCCTTAAGCTCTATTTATTTCAGTAACACACGATTCAATGATCTTTTGGAAAAATCATGTACCTAATCAATAGGTAGTACTTTGCCAGTTGGTAACAAAATTGTTTTTTTTGTGTGTGTGTGTCATATTCATTAATGATGTTATTAAAAAAAAATCTTTGAAATGCACTGAACTGTTCACTCTACACACAATGTGTGCTTTACAAGGTCCTGCCCTAGAAGTCACGCTTCATAACAGTTCCCTTGCCTCCCCCCCCAATAACAAGTGCTTTGTTAAGTGCTGAATGTGCGACCCACTGCATTGCTGACCCCATGCAAAACGATCCCTGTGGTACTTTAAACCCTGCAATCTGCAGCGATCGATAAATCTCGCCAAAGACTGCACTGTACAAATATTGAGGCTAAAAGGTGCTTAGGGGGAAAAATAGGTCCTTCATTCGTACTCAGGCCAGTGACATCATTCCTCTGTAGGAAAAACAACTTTACATTTCTCCACCTAGAAGCAGGTTCACTGCTTAACAACAGAAACCATGTTGTGAAATCAAACGAACAAAGAAAAAGTGCACAAAACAAACTGTATCAAGCTTACATTCTGAAATAAAAAAAAAAGCTGTGGAGATCATATTTTTTGGCTTGTTTCAGCAATCTTCTTCCTGAGTGCAAGAAAGCATGCCACGACCACCACTGGTTGTTAATCTTGGTCGATCTCAGCGTTAGTGTCGGTCTGTGCTACGTGACCGTGATCCGAGATTGACGAGCAGTTGTCTGAATGGACGAAGTGCGTCGTCGCTTGGCTGTAGCTCTGCACTGCCTGCTGCTTCTCCTCGGCACTGTAGTTCAGCGAGTGAGGGTGGACTTGCTGGATGTGCCTCTTGATTGTGCTCACCTTCAGAGTCGCTAGTGTGGCGCCGCACACCATGCAGATCAGGCCGTGGCGCCTGCAGTCGTAGTCCATCAGGTACTCCATGCGCCAGCGCACCTGGTAGTTCCGCCGCTGGTCCTTGCCCGGGTAGTGGCTGTGTCGCCCGATGATGGGCGCCGACATGATCTTCGACCTCTCCCCGTCTTCCTTCTTGATGCCGCCCTGCCTGGTAGATGGTTTTACGGACAGCGTCCTGCTTTCGACGTCTGGGTCACTGGCGGGAGCTTTTGCCAAAGACAGAGAGGAGTGGTCAATCTAATGTTCTAATAATGTACCAGATTTCATTGTAGGAGTGAAATTTATGTCTACTGCACGTGATTCGGTTTACGGATTAAAGGAATAGTAATAGGAAAGAAATAATTTTTTTTCCAGCCTGATCTCTATTTACCATGTATGTAGTGTTGTGATTACAACAACCATAAATGTTGATGGTTGAATGTCCCTGCACCAAGAAACAAAATGTAACACTTGTTTGTAGAAAGCATTCATAAATCCTCGAGTCAGATGTATCTGTAAAATAAGCTCCAAGTCCTTCTGCAGATGGAACTGCTTTTTTAGAAGGAGGAATGTATGGCTGCAGTACTGTGCAAAAAGTCTTTTATACAAATTTTGTTAATAGATATTTATTTGACGAATTCTGCATTATTGAGACAGTACAAAAACTCTAGATTTTCAAACATTACCCCCCCACACACACATTACACACACACACACACAAAAACAATATTTTTATATCATTAAAGAAAGCAATATATTAAGCAAGAGACCACTTTTCAGACAAAAAGCATAATGAAGCCTTCTGGGTTTTGCAGGCAAAAAAAAAAAGGAGGAGAAGCAGCAAGTGGGCCAGTCAAAGTCTCCAGAAGAACTGTGGCAGATGCTCAGTAAACCTTGCCAGCTCATTTCCTTATAAAACTTCACAAAGTGTACCTGGGACTGCTATCTAAGATCTCTCTGCTATCACATTTTTTTCTTTTAAGTTGAAAGATTTCATTCTATTATTTTGGAATTTTTTTCTTTGCATGTGCCCAAGACTTTTTCACAATACTGTACATTCGCTGTCTAATATATACATATATACACATACACATATAAACAAAAGTTTATGGACACCTGACCATAACACTCATATGTGCTTTGTTAAACAACCCAGTTCAGATTGTGATCCTCTTTGCTATTATAATAAACTCCATATTTCTGGGAAGAATTGTGTGCTTCCAACCTTGTGGCAAAGTCGGACCACATACTGGTGTCATGGTCAGGTGTCCACAAACTTTTGTCCATATAGTGTATCTTTCAACTTAAAAGAAAAATAGGACAATGTGCAGTCAATATTTGGTGTCATGACCATTTGCTTCTTTTTTTTTTCTTAGATAGCAGTCCCAGGTACAGTTTGTACAGATTTATAAGGAAATGAGCTGGTGATTTTTACTGAGCATCTGCAGCAGTTCTCTGGAGACTTGGACTGTCACACTTGCTGCTTTTCCTTATTTTATTTGAATGTAAAACCCAGAAAGCTTGGTTATGTTTTTTTTTTCCAATTTAGAAGGTTAGAAAATCTGGAGTACTTTCTTAACCACTTTAGCCTTGTAAAATCAGTAGGCTGGGGGAAAAAAAAATAAAAAATTAAATTTGATAAATTCAGCTCAGTGTATTGCACGCTGTGAAGTCCGTGTCTTTACCCTGCTCTGAGCGTGTTTCCAGATCCTCCATGGGCCCGTCCTCGGTCCAAGCACTGGCTATATCTTCTCTCTCTCTTTGGCTGAGATTGCTGGTCTCAGGATGAGAGTCCTGTATGTGCCTTCGAAAGCTGCTGACTCTCACCACTGGCAGCTCCTCAGAACACACCATGCAGTAGCAGCCTGGCATGCTCGGAGGCCCAATAGCAACCAAATAATCCAGCCGTAGTTGCCACGGACAGCTGTTTTTTAACCTGCTGCGGCGACGAGGGGCATCTGATTCCCTCCCAGACCCTCCGTATGGCTCTGTGCTGTGCTGGCGAGAGTCAGGCTCTGTGGAAGAGAATTGCACTGGGCTGTTCCCGCTTAGATCTTTGGTGTCTGGCTCTGTCTTGACATAGTCTCTTTCAGAGTCTGTGGTAGGATATGTATGGAAAGATGAGACAAATGTATCTCAGGTCAGAAAAACGACACATAAAAATGGCAGTGACACAGTAAACTGCATATTGTGTGGTCTAAACTGCAGAGTTGAAAGTGTAGAGATGCCACAGTACATAAAGGACAGAACACAATGCTGGTATTCAGAAAGAAGCAGTTAGTTGCAGAACATGTGACCAGATTAAGAGAACGAAAAGAAAAAAAAAGGTGTGTGAGCTGCAGCAGAATATGTAAATAGTGAAACCACATTGAATTAGAATATGAACATATGATAAACTACTCCAGATTCAATCAACTTTATCATCCATCCTGGATATTCCCAAGATCTCATCTAACACATACACTATACAGACAAAAGTTTGTGGACACCTGACCATAACACTCATATGTGCTTTGTTAAACATCCCAGTTCAGATTTAGTCC
>JAOVYU010000051.1:15709959-15726368 GCA_025674565.1 Synodontis membranacea
TCAGTGGGGTTGAAGTCAGGGCTCTGTGTAGAACCACTCAAGTTCTTTCACACCAACCTCAGCGCACCATGTCTTCACTGAGCTCGTCCCATTGTGCACAGGGACATTGTCATGCTGGAACAGGTTTAGGCCTCTTAGTCCCAGTGAAGGGAAATTGTAGTGATACAGCATACAACAGCATCCTAAACAATTGCGTGCTTCCAACCTGGAGAAGTTCCAACTTGTGTGCTTCCAACAGCTTGGACAAATACCACATACTGGTGTCATTATCAGGTGTCCACAAACTTTTCTCCATATAGTGTATATAGTTTAATGTTTAGATGATGATTTGGTGTTTTTTTCATGAAAGGAGATCTTAATGATGCAGGATAGGGCTTTTTTTTTTTTTAAAAGAGCTTCTTTTTTCAAACATCTATTCTTTCATGTTTCTGCTTCTGTTTTACCCCCCCCCCCCCCCCCCTTCATTTTCACTTCCGGTGGCCTATCAAAAGTTTCCCGTCCACAACGTCTATGTGTTCACTCACCTTGGCTTTGGGCCCAGCTCTGCAGGACTCGATGTTTCTCCTCTGCACTGTACACCAGCGAGTTGGGATGCTGCTCCAGCACATGCCTCTTTATGTGGTCGAGATGAAGTGAGGGCAGCGGACGGCTACACACCATGCACACCAGCCTACCCGCCTCTGCCTGGTACTCCATTAGGAACTCCTGGCGGAACCAGGCGTGCAGCGAGTCGTTCACGTAGCGCTCTAGCATCTCTGCCGACACGCTCTCAGTCTCCTGCGCCGACGAGGAGCTCACCACGCTGGGCTCAGACTGGGACTCAGTTTTAACTATCATAGCACTGCTAGGCTTGTCTGGAGGAAGTGGAAGATTATGTCATAACTGCAGTGTACTTCTACAATCTACAATGAACAATCTACAATACTGCATCTATGAGTAAATCTGCTTTACGGAGAAGCTCATCTCTTGCTTAATCAGTTTTAACTTTGAATTTAATCCTTTGATATGATTTGTTGTATTTTATTTTTACCTTCACTCTCGTTATGTTCTCTTTGCCTTTTGTGGTTGTCTTTTTTGTTGTTGCTCTATTAAAACACTGTTAACTCTGGCCTATATAAATGTCATTTCCTCTTCTTATTAATATTAATATTTGTATCGATCTTTTCTATCTTATTATTATAGCATATGCATATCCACAATAACAGAATTTACATTAAAACAATCTATAGGCTTCTTGGGGGGTTTCACAAAAAAACAACAACTTTAACCTTGAAACACACACCTGTAGAAATACTGGCACATTCTAGCGTCTCCTCTGGCTCTGAGGTGATGGCAGAGTCTGGACATGATGTCTGACTATTCTCTAGATTCAGATGGTTCTCCCAGCCCGAACGGATCACCTCCTTATCAGACGCGCTCCACAGCAGGGAATCGGGATGCTTCTGCCTGATATGCCTCTTAATGGTACTTAACTTTAGAGTGGCTAAGGAACTGCCACATACCATGCAGATCATTCCGTTTCTCTTGGGGTCAAAGTCCATCAGGTACTCGGTCCTCCAGTGCTCGTGGTAGTAGCGGCGGTGGTCTCGACCAGGGATACGACTGTGGCCGGTCCGTGATGCCCGCCCTGATTTCACCGGAGAGGTTTTATTTCTAGACGGTCCGGGAACAGGGGACAGGACGAAGGGCGAATCGGGGCTCTCCGAAACACTCCAGTAGCTCGTCCCTGGTGAGTCCACTTGGGTGACCAGACCAGCTTGGCTGTCATCTCTGACATGACCATTGGTCATGTCATCTTCACCTTGAGCGGAACACAAAAAAGAAAACATATCAACTTCCTGCTCTAATTTATATTCTTATGCAGTTGTATATAAAATAAAGCCAGGTGCTTATACAGATCACGATAGATATCATCTATTATAAATACTAGAAATCTATTATTTTGAAGTATATTAAGCGCAAGAGAAAAACATAATATTTTTTACAAGAGAAAAACATCATTCCCATACAAATGGGGTAAATCAAAAAGGGGCCCTGAATGTGGATGTAGAGGGCCACAGAACAATTTGGTGATTTTTTTTCTTTTTCCAGCCTAGGTAATCATCAGGAGTAAGCAGGCGTATTACCAATCGACTCAGTTAAAGACCACGATCTGGCTCAGTTTAATGACAGTTTAGTTCTGGCACCAGGTATTTTCATCACGGTACACCTGCCAGACTATTGCTGTACTGTCATGTACTTTAAACCCGTCCTCCGGCCTACGCTTTCCTTACGTGTTGCCTATCTTGATCCTCTGCACATTTTAGTGTTTTGCCTTGCAGCACTCCTGGCTCACAACTTATGAGTTAATAAAAACAGAGCAGAAGTGGGTGGGGGAGTGTAGCATGGAGAACACTAAAAGACAGCACAGAGGGCTTCCTCCAGGACCAGGGGCTGGGAATCTGTGGCCTGTCCATCCAGAGACCCCGTTGACTTCCGCAGGGACAGTCGGTGGTAGATGCGCTCATTTCCGCTGGGTGGCGACTGCGCACCGCTGTACAGGCACGGTACGGGTATGGCATGGCACTGGATTCCGCCTTTGTTTATAGTGGAGCCCGTGAAGGCGAGGGACCATGCTGCTGCGCGCTATTGTTCATCAGCCGGATTGACGCGGCAAAACCCGCGCTGCTCTTCGTACCTGTCCCAGCACTCTGATTGTGAACACGGAAGGTGTTTACCTGCTGCGAGCTGTGCCGAAGCGCCGTGAGGCGGACTGGCCTCCTCCTCCTCCACCTCCTCCTCCTCCTCTTCCTCTCCCTCCTCGCTTATTATCAATGAGAGGCTTTCCGTCTGGACCCCGGGCTCCGACTCTTTTTCTTCCATGCCTGTCTTATGCGGGTGTGAAACCGAACCAAGTCAACGCTCCACGTACCAAACGCGGCTACGAGCGCAGCATTCCGAAGGCGCACTCGCTGGTCGGCTGTGAACGCCAGCAAAAGAAAGACGCGTTCGCCCCTGTTAGTGGAAGTGCGCGCCGTGTTCCGCTCTCCTGCGCCGCGCGCGCGGCTCAACTTCACTCAACTTTTACGCGTCTTTCAAGTCGCACTCCACTCCGACTGAAGTACTTATTAAATACTCGTCAAATGTCCTGTCGCTTCCAAATGGCCTCCTGTGTGTGTGTGTGTCTTGTGTGTGTGTTTTTCAGAGGCTCCGTTTGTCTTCAGGGTGGGGAGCCGAGCTTTGGGGCCCCTGGGGCTCCTTAAGGGGCTCCTGGGTAAATTTAAAGAGACAGTACGCTGTGACGTGACTTCCGCATGGGGCCACTCAGCTACAGCTGTGCAGCTACAGTTCAGTTCAGCCCCAACGCACCATTTCACATCTCCTACAGTTCAGCTCTACGAGCTGTCAACTTACGCAAGATACTAATTTAGCCTTTGGCCTCTTAGTTACATATCTGTGATTAGCAAGATATTAATGTGATTTTTTTTACTGTGTTTTTGTCAATGTTTGTTTCCTTTTTGCAAAAAAAAAAAAAAAAAAAGTTTAGTTTTGGTACTGTCCCTTCATATATATAGATTTTTTTCCCCTGTCCCAATGATAAGAAATCATGTCTAGTTATTATTATTATCATGTCTAAGAAAAGCCCCAAGTGCTACAATGTACAGAATCAGTTACCACAAAACTGGTTGTGTTCAGTAGTGTTCACACCATGTAGTTTTTAATGGCAAGGGAACGGAATTCCTAAACTGCACAGTGAACTAATTTGCATAACGTCATGAGGTAAATATATATCATTTTTTAGACATATTTCAGATATTTTAATGATAATAATATTGTATTTCTTCTAACAATTACTCATGAACACAATCGTTTTAACACTAGCCACGGATATGAGGCATCCCACCATTATCTATACTCAGGGTCTCGGGGGGGGGGGGGGGGGTAATTGGAGCCAATCGCATTTGACTTCAGGCAAGAGGTGGGGTACACCCTGGGCAGGTCACACAGAGCTACTACAGTGACAAACAACCATTCACACTTGCGTACTCCCGTACAAGCATGAAGATAATGTGCAAACCTCACACAGACAGAAAGGCCCCAGTTTGTCATCTGGCTCGAAACCCAGAACCTTCTTTATGTGAGGCAACAGTGTTAATCATTGCACAACCATGACACCCCAAAGTCAAAGTGAACTTTATTGTCATCTTTCCATATACAAGTATATAGAAAAAACGCGATGGCGAAGCTCAGATTCAACAGATTAAACATATAATTGAATTTAAACTTGGCGTAAACCCCAAAAATATGAGGCATTTTAAATAATTTCTTTAATGGCACATACTGACATAAAACAGAACATTAATAACATCTCTTTCATAATGAGAGACAGAGAGAGAGAGAGAGAGCATGGTGTCCAGGGTGTATTCCTGTATTCCCACCTCATGCCCAATGCTCCTAGAAGAGTCCCTGAATTCCATCCAAATTATATATATATATATATATATATGTATATATGTATGTATATACACACTACCAGTTAAAAGTCTGGACACACCTTTCTCATTCAATGGTTTAATTCATTCAATGGTTTAATTAATTCAATGATTAATATTGAGGACGTCAAAAATGATGAAGTAACACATATGGAATTATTCAACAAACAAACAAAAAAAAAGTGTTAAACAAACCAGAATATGTTTTATATTTTAGACTCTTCAAAGTAGCCACCTTTTGCTTCGATGACAGAGTGAAGACAGATGACGCGGACTGAAGACAAAGCAGTCAGCAAGTGCTCAGCAGCTCTTGAAAACCATTCCAGGTGAACAGCTGATGAACCTGACTGACAGAATGCTAAGAGTGTCAGAGCGAAACTGTCATCGAAGCAAAAAGGTGACTACTTCGAAGAATCTAAAATATAAAACATATTCTGGTTGTTTCTTTTTGTTTATTGCGTAATTCCATAGGTGTGCCTTCATCATCATTTTGATGTCTTCAGTATTAATCTACAATGTAGAAAATAATAAAAGTAAAGAAAACCTTTGAATGAGAAAGGTGTGTCCAAACTTTTGACTGGTAGTGTACACACACACACACACACACACTGTTAAAGAGCTCGATTCGCCTGCACTGCCGCTTTAAGAGTGCTCTACGTTTCCGCGTCCCCGCGCAGCAGCAGAACGGTTCGAGCTCTCACATCCTGGTACTTTGCACTCCATTGGCAGCAGCGGTAGAGAAAGGCTGATCCGGGAAGTGAACCCTACTGTCCTAACTGGACTCTCGCCCGAGCGTCTGTAAACAGTCCGGGAAAGTTAAGCCTGATCGCCAGGTAATACACATGCATGGTTGTTGTTTTGGGTTTTTTTTGTTACACAACGGTCGCTTTGTACCCGCCGCTTGATTTGACTTCAAAGGCGGCAGTGAAACGGGCGGAGAAACGGTAGACTCCGAGGACAAGAGCAAGAGGAGGAAGAAGAAGGAGAAGAAGAAGAACTGATAACATTGTAGCTGTTTTAGAGTCCAGACAACGACTGTTAGTGTTTTTTTTTACACAGCGGGCTTTTCAAGTCGTTTCTTCAACAAAGCACAATCGTGTAGACATAATAATTACAATAAGAAGAATATAAAACAATAAACAATTAAAAAAAACAACAACCACAAAAAGAATGAAAGAGAGCCGAGTCAAAACAAATGACTGAAACACAGAGGCGCAGAGACGTGATTTAAAGTGACAGTGTCGTGGGTGTGAGTCCCTGGGCATGCTTTCTTTCTTTTATTTTTTCTTTCTTCCTTTCTTTTATTATTTTTCCCCCTTTCTTTTCATTTCTTTCTTTCTTTCTTTTATTTTTCTTTCAAGTAACACTATCATAAGCAGGCAAATACGTTATAAATTTGACAAGTTATGACATTCAAATGATGCTTTTCATTTCTTTCTTTTCATTTCTTTCTTTCTTTCTTTCTTTTTTATTTTCTTTCTTTCTTTTCATTTCTGTCTCTTATTTTTTCTTTCTTTCTTTTCATTTGTTTCTTTTCTTTCTTTATTTCATTCTTTTATTTTTTCTTTCTTTCTTTTCATTTCTTTCTTTCTAATATTTTTTTCCTTTCTTTTCATTTTTTTCTTTCTTTCTTTTCATTTCTCTCTTTTATTTTTTCTTTCTTTCTTTTCATTTGTTTCTTTTCTTTCTTTCTTTCATTCTTTTATTTTTTCTTTCTTTTCATTTCTTTCTTTCAAATTTTTTTCCCTTTCTTTTCATTTCTTTCTTTCTTTCTTTTATTTTTCTTTCAAGTAACACTGATATCATAAGCAGGCAAATACGTTATAAATTTGACAAGTTATGACATTCAAATGATGCTTTTCATTTCTTTCTTTTCATTTCTTTCTTTCTTTCTTTCTTTTTTATTTTCTTTCTTTCTTTTCATTTCTGTCTCTTATTTTTTCTTTCTTTCTTTTCATTTGTTTCTTTTCTTTCTTTATTTCATTCTTTTATTTTTTCTTTCTTTCTTTTCATTTCTTTCTTTCTAATATTTTTTTCCTTTCTTTTCATTTTTTTCTTTCTTTCTTTTCATTTCTCTCTTTTATTTTTTCTTTCTTTCTTTTCATTTGTTTCTTTTCTTTCTTTCTTTCATTCTTTTATTTTTTCTTTCTTTTCATTTCTTTCTTTCAAATTTTTTTCCCTTTCTTTTCATTTCTTTCTTTCTTTCTTTTATTTTTCTTTCAAGTAACACTGATATCATAAGCAGGCAAATACATTATAAATTTGACAAGTTATGACATTCAAATGATGCTTTTCATTTCTTTCTTTCTTTTCATTTCTTTCTTTTTTCTTTCTTTCTTTTTTTATTTTCTTGCTTTCTTTCTTTTCATTTCTTTCTCTTTTATTTCTTTCTTTCTTTTCATTTCTTTCTTTTCTTTCATTCTTTCTTTTATTTTTTCTTTCTTTCTTTTCATTTCTATCTTTCTTTTATTTTTCTTTCAAGTAACACTGATATCATAAGCAGGCAAACACATTATAAATTCGACAAGTTATAACATCGAAATGGTGTTTTTCATTTCCTTTCTTTTTCATTCTTTCTTTTCATTTCTTTTCTTTCTTTCTTTTCATTTCTTTCTTTCTAATATTTTTCCCTTTCTTTTCATTTCTTTCTTTCTTTTATTTTTCTTTCAAGTAACACTGATATTATAAGCAGGCAAATACGTTATAAATTTGACAAGTTATGACATTCAACTGATGCTTTTCATTTCTTTCTTTCTTTTCATTTCTTTCTTTTTCTTTCTTTCTTTTCATTTCTTTCCTTTCTTTCTTTCTTTTAATTTCTTTTTTTTTCTTTCTTTCTTTTATTCTTTCTTTTATTTTTTTCTTCTTTCTTTTTATTTCTTTCTTTCTATTATTTTTTCCCCTTTCTTTACATTTCATTCTTTTTTCTTGTATTTTTCTTTCAAGTAACACTATCATAAGCAGGCAAATACATTATAAATTCAAAAAGTTATAATATTCAAATGATGCTGATAAACAAAAAATGATAAATGAAAGCAGATTTATATTGTCTTACCAAAGCAATCAACTACCAGGCCAAATTAACTGTAGATAAATAAAGCGTCATGCACATCTATGACGTAAATTGTAAATGCAACAAATACCACTATTAAATACTAATAGACAGTGTGAACCAAATTTCGGTAACTGCAATGTTTATTTGCACTATTTCTAAGAAGATTATTATACCATACGTTTTCATACAATGTATATGTTATAGCACTAATCGATCTATCTATCCATTATCCATACCGCTTACTATTAAGAATTGGGTTTGGATTTTACTACTGTTGTATGTTAGAGTTGAATTCCTAGGTCTATTAGTAACTCAAGCTAAAGCTACAGATTGGAAACCAAAGCACACACTTGTAGTTCTCTACTGTGCATACTCCATTCTTGGATTTTAAAGTTACTTCAGTTTATTTGCAATAGTTAAAAACTATTTTTACACTCTGTACAGCAGAACAAACTTTGTCTGTCACTTTGTAACATCACAAAAGTGTCTGAACAGTGAATGTGCTCATTACACCTGTTGTAAAAAAAAAAACTGATTATTTTTTTGTTTTGTTTTGTTGCAGATTTTGCTCTTGGATGCTACTTTTGGAAGAATTGGAACTATGCTACAGTTATTGTCAGTAAGCCTAATTTTAAGTAAACGTAGGGAGGAAGACAGCAACGAATAAAACATAATGTGACCCTGTTGCAGAGAAAACATCCGTCTTAAAGAGGGACACCTTCTTTGTTGGATTTGATATGTACATCATTAAACTGTGGTGAGGGAGGAGGGAGCAAACAGTAGGTATGTCTAAGACAACGACCTTGATGAGGCACCGATACCGGCCTGTGTCGGAATTTGATGAAGTCACTCTGGCCTCTAAAAGGGAATACTGGAGGACTAAGAAAAGGGAGCAAAGAGCAAGGCTGTCCAAGGCCAAGAAGAAAGTTAAAGCTTCATACACAGGAATCTGTAAACCTGTGTGTACAGATGGGCATGTGTCACATATGTCTCATTGTGAATTTAGACCTACTTTGCTTAATAGTGATGGTTCATACCAAACACGTGTTGCACAAAGTCAGACCAAGGGTATGGTGATTTACAAAAAGGAGATGAAAAGCTTGACCACTGAAAAATCGAACGTGCATGCTTCCATGGTCAAACTTAATGGGGCATCACTCACCAAGGGCTTACCAGTGCCTGCAGCCTGCATAAAGGTACACCCAAACAGCATAACACCAAGACAGACATTGAACAGATCATCGGCTTTCAACGGAAACCTCTCATGCATTTCTCAGATAAGTGCTGTATCCCAGCTGGCACCAAAGTGCAGCAAACAAGCCCCTCAATGCTGTATAACACCCAAGTCCTTGGCCTTAGTGGAATGTAAGTTTGATAAAGGCCAGCGCATCCAAGCAAGAAGTGGTACAAATACAAATATAAATGCTGGTGCCAACGTTCCGGTAGGCAGCATGGTTGTGTGCAAAACCACAGAAGTGGCCATGACTGAGGAGGAGAAGGCTGCTAAGCGCAGGGAGAACTGGCGTATCAAAAAGCGAGAGCAAAGGGCAAAACGGGCTGAGAAGCTGAAGATGGAACGAGAGAAGCTGCAGTGTTTTGAAAAAGGACAACAGGAAACAGGGAAGCTTTCCTGTGCTGCCCCAGCACATTCATTATCCGCTGTGAACACAATGGCTTTGAGAGGAGCCAAGCAACGTAACTCTGTGATGTCTGTTGACTCGAGACTGAGTGCTGGAAAACCATTGCATTATGGAGTCAGAGTGGAAACAGATAAATTATCACCCCAAAGACCCTATAAACCACAATCAGTGGTTTTAAAATTAGCTGAAAGGCAAAGACCACTAGCCAAAAACCTCTCCTCTGTTTCAGTTTATAGCACAAATCAATTTCAAGATGCAAAACAAAATCGTATGAGCATATCTTCGGGGGTTTCCTTGCAGCCTTTAAGATCTACCCAAGCTATTGGGCAATCCAGAATGCCACAACAGAAGTTTGTCCGAATTCAAAGGCGACGTGGTTTACCACAAGGGAATGAGACAGCTGAGGAGCGACTTGCCAAGCAAAGGGAGTATTGGCGCATCAAAAAGCGGGAGCAAAGAGCAAAGCGTTCTTTGGCATTGAAAGGCCGCTTGAAGGACCGGGATGCATTTAACTGGCGTGCAAAGCGCTACCAGATCATAATGGAGCAAATGAGAAAGACACCAACAGGGCTCCAGAAAATTGCACAACCAAACAAAAACACACTCCCCAACACCTCTAATCCTATTAATAGCTTTATCAAAGACGATGGCACAGTAACCATTTCACAGACTACAGCAGGGAAAGGTCCACCTACTACAAGCTGCAGTTTATCAGCTGTGAAATCTTCAAAGATTTCTGGTCCACCTAGATCACATAATTTAATTAGGACCAGAGCCAGGCCTGTTCTACATAGCATTCCAAATAACACAAATTCATCAGCACATCAGCGAAGAACTCAAAGGTCAACTGGTCAGAACATTAGTGCTTGTGATCCTGTGGTTGAGTCAAAGGTAACCAGTGGTACAGAAGATGCTGCGATTCCCAAAAGCTCAACAGAAGCCACCCAGACTGAAGAACTAATTGCAGAGAATAGGACAACGGTTAAGACGGAGTTGCAGAGCTATGATTCCTCTTCAGCTGTTACACCAAGTTCTGTCGCAACAGCATGCGATATCACAAAACAAGAACCCATTTATCCCTCAATAGCTATGGTATGCTCCCTCACAGAACAAAATCAGACTATGAATATTAAAGAGATAAAATCTTCTCCTTCCTGTCCGGAGAACAGTGCAGAGGCGGAGCCTTGTTCGAATAGTGACAGCCAGTCCACCACTCTCTTGGTGGTGGCATCTATGAAAAAGCTCCTGGAAGAATCGCTGAGTTCGGTTGGTGACGGTAATAACTCTTCTATAGATAAAGGTGAGCTTTTGCCTTGTAAAACTGAAGATAAACCCTTACTTCAGGAGGAGAAAGAAACAGACAAAAAGCCTGACCTTACAACAACTCAGGAATTCTCAGCAGACACTTACTCTAATGTAGTGGTCAAACAGAGTCCATCTCCTTGTCATTCTCCACCTCAGGCACATGACTTTTCTTCTGACACTCCTGTCCTTCCGTGCAGAGACTCTTCTCTTCAGCCTCCTTGTACTGCCACTTGCTTAGATAAAGGTCCAAGAGAGGAAAGATGTGAACTGCCTGTGGCTGTATGTGTGACACCTTTACATAGGGGCAACTCAGTACATAGTGGCAAAACGTCAGGACCCCAGCGGAATTTTCCTCCACAGGCCCGTGGAGGTCAGCAGCTGAATGAGAACAGTGAGCTTCAGAGAAAAAGAGAATACTGGCGAGTGATGAAAAGGCAACAGAGAGCAAGGAAAGCCAAAGAGACAGAGAGAGGAAAAGATGCACTGCATCCTCCTCAGGTATTACTTCTTACTTCAGTTATGTTCACTGTGGAGATATTCTTGTGAATGTAAATAAATTTGAGTATCAGAATAATTTTTTTTTTTTTTTTTGCTGTCTTGTCCTGTCTTTCATCCAATACAGAGGAAATGTGGCACCTCTCAATTCATTCACCCGCCCGTGGCTCAGAGGATGAATCACACAGACCTCAACCTTGTTACTCTTCCCAGCATCACTTCACGTCCCACCCGGCCCGTGTTAAGTCCCACTGCGTCATCTAACCAACAGCCATTAAATGAGGCACGACAACTATTGTTTGAAGGACAGAAGTGTAAGACAAAATTTTCAGAAGTGTCTCAGGTGAAAAAATGGCAGCTACAGGTTCAGGGTAATGTTAATACTGCAGGCACCAGACCAGGTACTGTGACCTCCATGCCGATGAATCATGTAAAGCTGTCAGATCCTCGAATACAGACTAGAGGGTCCTCACTGACCAGATTAAAAAGTAATCAAAGCAAGTTAAAGATAACCGCAAACCAAGAACTAGATCCTGATGATGTTATACAAAGGAAGAGGATGATTTGGAGAATAAAAAAGCAGGAGCAGCGAGCTCGGAAGGCAGCACGGGAAAGGGAGCTCGGCCACCAGACAACACTGAGCCAATCGAGACACAGCTGGTCAAACAACATTACACGTGTAGTTCAGAGGTAAGTAATTATGTTGCTGTATAAAGCACTGTAGTACCAGCAGCCTAACATTATTTGCTTTGATTCATGGGCAGTAGGTTTAGGGAAATCTGTGCCCAAGTCAGACCCTATATTAGGAATTTAACTGACTAATTCATATAAATACAATGAAAATACACACTACTGACCTCCCACCTACCGTCATACAAGCACCGTAATTTATATGGTTATGCAGATACAGACACTGTAAGATCGTTCATCCCTTGAACATTTTTCTTTTCAGGTTTTTTGCGCAGAGTCATTACATATTTAACTTTTTTTACACTCAATAACACAAAGTAGTCGTTAATGCAAGAGTGAAAAAAGAACCACTTGTAATTACAATCGAAAGAAGAATATTACTGTATTGTTTAAAAAAAAAAAAAAAAAAAAAAAAAAAAAAACCTTGAAGAAGAACCAGCATGAATCTGTCCAGAACTGGCTGTCCTCACCAACTCGGTGCAAGCTGAGTCAAAAAATATTTTATAAACATTGTGCCCAAAAATTTGTAGATCTACATAAGTATAGTAACTCTAGATGTTAACAAACAACAGCATGTTTAAATCATGTGCAAAAAAAAAATCTAGTAGAAATGAACAGGGAAGTTTGGTCTTCCCTTCAGCTGCTAACCGATGAAGACATCTAACTTCCCTGTTGTGTCTTCTATATTTTTGGATGTGGGTTGTGTTGATAAGTGGAAACATATAATGAAAAGCAGAAGATGAATGTAACCATGGTGTGGAACTATTTATTTTCATGCAGCTCTCTATCATTTGCCACAGCACGGTTTGGGCAACTGTCCTGGTTCATAGAGAAAGAGGGAGCCCTATAAGTCTATTCATACTGTAGACACAGTGTACAGATATATAGACATCAGAAGTGTGTAAATCAATAGTCCGTGTGCTCTGGACAAGCAGATTACATATCGTTTCTATCAGTTTTCCATTCACAGTCGCCCAGTGAACAAGCAGGTTCATTCGGCTGTTCATATAATGGTCACCATCATTTTATTTATTTTAAAATGTATTTATTTATTTACTTCACTCAGTCAGCAATCAGCAATAAAAAACATTATACTCCCTATTGGCTTTCACAGAAGAAAACTTTTCATTTAATGTTTGTTTAAATGTAACGTACTTCGTTCATATATTTCTCTGTGCCACAAAGCACATCAGTCCTGTGGCACATGTAACTCTCTTTCCGAATCCAGCTGCACTATAAACATGCAAACTGAGGAAGTGATCTGGCTGTTGGTAGAAACTATTTTTACAATGCATATTAATCAGCTTGAACGAAAGCTAGACAAGAATAATAAGGTGTGTGGAAAATGACAGAATACAGTACATCGTAGCATAAGAACTATAACACTAACAGAGCACAATCATGTTGCATTTAAACACGTAACTGATGCGAACTCAAATAATGTATTTACATGTGACGAGAACACTGCAGTTCATATCTGATCACTTTTTATTGAGTGTGGAAAAATGATACTTCATCAACAGAGACATTATATAGAGAGGATAAAGTGGATATGTAACATTACCCAATTCCAGGCTTTCAAGTACTTGCTTATTTTCATAATTAGCTCATCATACTTTTGGGTAAACTGATAGCTGCTGCTTTCACTTGCCCATTGGGCTTACTTAACAATTTAAAGTTTGTTCACATTAAAAATGTTGCCCTTACTTGGAAAATAGTACAAGCTGGAATCAGCTTTACGGCTTTATAGAGCCCCCTTGGAAACTATTGGAATGACAAGGTTTCAAAAGATGAATAAGAGGCAGTGGATCAGAATTTCAATTTTTATTTGTTGATATTTACATCCAGATGCATTAGAACATGGTACCTTTGGTGGCACAGCACTCAACCTTTAGCTGAGCAAAAGTATTGGAACAGATAATCCTAAAGTAAATGACTATTTTTGGTTGCATATCCCTTGCTTGCAATAACTGTATCAAGCCTGCAAACCACTGATATGAGTGTGTTTTGGGCATTGTCTTGCTGTGTTTCTCTGTAAATAGGCAGACAATGTTTCTGTAGACTTCTGATCTCATTCTCTGGCTACCATCGCAAGTTACATTACCTTCCAGGAGGAGCCCTGCAAGTCCAAGCCATGATTCTACCTCTACCGTGCTTGACCAATGAACTCATGGTTTTTTTTTTTCCTCCACTCTTTGGCTTCTCCATCATTTTGTGACATGCCCTCTAAATGTGATATTTCTCCTCTCAAAGATTTCTTCAAATGGTGGATTGTGATACCTTCACAACCTCCATTCTTCACAGCTTTCACAATGTTTGTCATCTTCCTTGTCCTTGTCTGGTTGTTAGTAGACCAGTGGTTGCAATCCAAATTGTTGTATTGGCTTTCCTTGTGCAATGGCTCTGATTTTCTCTTTTCCCAGCTACAAAATGGCTTGCATTTCTCCCCTAGACAGCTCTGTGGTCTTCATGTTGGTTTATCCTATTTAACAACAAATGCAGTCCTCACAAGGCAAAATCCAGGGCTCAGACCAAGAGTGAACATTAAGTGTTTAAACAATTAATCACTCTAAGAGGGCACACCTGAGCAATAAGAAACACCGGTCAGTCACATGTTCCAGTATTTTTCGTCACGTAAAATATAGCTGGGGTCAAACTAATGGTGCCATGGTCTAAGTTGTTTCATACAACTAGAGGTAAATATCATTAAATGAAAGCTGAAATTCTGATCTATAACCTCATATTCATCTGTTGTTCTCAATATGTCTTCCTTTAAAAATAAAATAATTGGTCTTGCCTTTCCAATATTTTCTTATAGGACTGTATATTAATGGTGTCATTTGCAGGTTTGGTGTGTGATTCAGCTTTTTTTTTCCTCCCAATTTGCAGCATACCACCAGAGAGACTGGACTATATGCATCAAGTGTCATGTCAGACTTCATCATCAGTAAAAGGTATAGTATTCCTTAACTTTAAGGTTTTTATAAAGAAAAGTAATAACTTTGGTATTTCTTCCTAGTAAGTATTGTTAGAACTGTCCTTCAGCTTTTATTGCTCACATAGACATTTTAAAATGAAAGCATTTATTAGTCTGAAAACCTTGACATGGTCAAATAAACTACTATCAATCTAATTTGCCAGCCACTGACACTGCATGCAGTTTTCATGAAGCCAATTTTGAAAAACATTTACTGAAACAAATAGATTTGGTCAATCTTGGTGCTTCGTGAAACTTTCTGAGAACCGTTCGTGAGCGTACTCTAGTGATCAAATCTCGTTCCAGATGAAGCAGAAGTGTGTTATCTTGCTGATGATGATTGCTCAGACGAGCCCTTGTCAGAGGACAAGTGGAGATCCACCTACCTCATGGATTATGATCCTGTAAACCAGCTTCTGGTGTGCATGGTGTGTGGGGAACAGCAGTACACCTTTACTGCAGAGGGAGTGAGAGCTCATATAGAGGAAACCCACCCTGGTACTCTGTCGTTGGAAGAGGCTGAGTGTCAACGCATTCGAGAGGCCTGGGACGAACAAGTGGCAGCGAGAGAGCGCTTCTTCACGAACCAGCTGTGGCAGAACAGCGATGCCCTCAAAGGTAGTGGAATGTATTGATCGATTATTTTTTATTTATTTATTTTTTAAGGTAATTGGAAATCATTTGTACAGCCAGATAACAATGTTGGTTATCTTGTTTACAGAACAGAGCTCGAGACACATGGCTGAGGTTGAAGTGATCCTGGGGCAAGATGACAAAGCAGATAAATCTAAATAAGCCTTGGTTTGCTGTGAGAAATGGCATTCGCCACAAGAGGGTCAAAATCCACTGCTGTCGAATCTGAAATGTATTTGTTAAGCAAAACACAAAAGCACATTGGGACTTTCGAGGCTTACTCCGGCTGAGCATGTGAAAGGTCTTTTTATGGTAAACACCCAACACATGGTGTTTCCATCTGTCTTGGACTGCATTGCTGTATTGTAATTCTTTCAAATTATTTCAATTTTATACATTTCTGTTTACATACATTCATCTACGTGCATCCGTATATTCATCCGTGTTTAATGTTCAACATTAACCTTCGTAGCTGTTTGTGTTTTGGGTCATTCACAAACTGAGGAGTCGCATTCGAGATACTGTACAATGGCATGCTGTTTCTTTGACTCTGGTGCTTATTCTTTCCTCTTAAGCATTGCCTTGCTTTTTAAGATGTTAGTATTTAATACTACATACTTACAAACATGTTACATTACATAGTGATCTCACTGAACCATTCAAGTGTGCATTTGCTATACATGCAGCACATGCAGACAGCAATTATTTCTGTTTTAATAATGTCCTTTTGTTCTGGGAAAAGAATAAAGAAATTGATATGCATTTGACTTTCTGACTCTTGTGTCCCAATGGCTGACAAATTACCTATAATTTGCTGACAATTCATATATAATAGCATAGTTTTACATTTGTGAACAGTCTTTAGTGTGGCTTGATAGCAAAGGCCATTAGCAGAGAACAGAGATTAAGTAACTTGGGTGTTTAATCACCAGATTTAGAGGTTGATATTAGAAGATTTAAACAGTACATTTTAAGGAAGTTAGTGAGTTTCTGTTGGATGATGAAGGCTGGAAAGTACATATACTGTTGATATGCAGTCATATGCTTTGCATATGTATACTCAGAAAAAAAAGAAACGTCCCTTTTTCAGGACTGTGTATTTCAACAATAATGTTGTAAAAATCTAAATAACTTTACAGATC